>MKYW01000142.1:71846-85593 GCA_015776835.1 Aphidius ervi | reverse complement strand
ATTGTGGTGGCCCCTCGAGCCCACACTTGCGCCTCTGCTGGATAACTTCAAAAATTATTTATATTTTTTATCATTTAACTAACTTTCTAATAAAATAATGTTTAGTGTGTCCAATAAAATGGCAAAAACTAAACATCTCAAAATATTGTTTCATTATTTAATTAACCCAAATTATAATAATTATTAATTAATTAACAAATAATAAATTGACACTCATTTACCAAAAAAAACCTAAAAATGTGGATCATAGTATCATACGCGGATCATGCGCACATGTGAGGTAATCACTACTACCAATTTTAGTTTCTAGTGCCATCTATCATCTCGTTTTTATCCGAGGTGCACGGAAAATAACGTAGGGAGGGTGACACTTTTTTTCTAAATTGAACTGTGTAAATTTTTTTATACACATATAAAAATTATAAATTATTATTATAATTATTATTATGATTTATAATTTTTATTTGCTTATTTTGATAAAATTGAATTTTAATTTTAAACATGTACTCTCTCTCACTCTGACGTTAATTACATTTATAAAAACGCAGCTTAATATTTACATGTGTGGCTGCTTTAAAAACGTAACCTCTTTCAGTCCTCCACTTTACAACAACAACGTATTAAACAAAACAATTTGTATCATCTACAATTAAAAATAATAAATAAATATACAGATCGAATAACAAATTATAAAAATGGTAAGTTTAGTACAAAACTAATTAAATAATACATTGATTATTAATTTAATATCTTGAAAAAATTTATATTCAAGGGTAAAAATAAAAAAAATAGAAAAATTGTCACTTAAAAATTTGCTCAAATGAAAAAAATGATGAGTCCAACAGATGCAAGAATGTAAATTGATCATAAATCAAATAAATTAATTCAATTAATTTATAAATTTCATCCTTTTAATAAAAATGCAGTTCAAAAAAAGAACAAACCAGATAAATCAGAATTAATAACTAAACGAGTGTAAGTTGTTTATTATTAGAAAATAACTAATTGATTTAAAATAAAAGAATATAATTTATATTCAATTTTTAGAGTACGAAAATCATCAGCATTATTTTTTCAATATAATGCACAATTAGGACCACCATATCACGTTTCAATAGACACAAATGTCATAAATTTTTCAATAAAAAATAAATTAAACATTGTTGAAAATATGATGGATTGTCTTTTTGCAAAATGTATACCATACATAACTGATTGTGTACTTGGTGAATTAAAAAAAGTAGGAAGAAAATATGAAATTGCATTAAAAAGAATAAAAGATGCAAGATTTGAACGTCTTCATTGTATGCACAAAGGTACTTATGCTGATAATTGTCTTGTTGATCGTGTAGCACAACACAAGTGTTCTATTGTTGCAACAAATGACAAAGATTTAAAGAGAAGAATTAGAAAAACTCCAGGTGTACCAATAATGTTTGTAGTTCAGCATCGATATTAAATTGAAAGAATGTTTGATGCATATGGTGCACCAAACGATTAACTAAATAGAAATGTAAATATTAAAATAACCAATTACTTGTTGATTTTAATGTCAATAATTATTTGTTAACAATCAATAAAATAATTGACGAATTTTATGAAACAATATAAACATATTCATTTTGTTTTTTATTATTAATTTTCTATTTTAATTTCATTGGGATCTTTTTACACATGAAAATTAGATTTACAATTTAAAATAAAATTATAAACAGTTAATTTATTTTTAATTATTTAATTCACGATTATTTATTATATTGTAAATTTATTATTGAGACATGTTACTAAAAAGTTGTTCAATGGCACGTTCCAAATCTCAATTGAAAGATGAAAGTTCTACTCTTGCATTGTGTTCTTCAATACCCATATCCGTCAGTCGTTTTATTTCATCATTAAGTTCTGGCATTTTAGCTGGACTTTAAAACCAAAAAGCCAAATAAAATTATAACAATTAGATTAAATTGTAGAATTTAATTTTAAAATGCAAACCACCAGCATATGTAGATGTCCAGTGTTTAGCAGTTTGATAAAATAAATCAGGATGTTCTTTAAATTGTCTTGCTACAAATGCATCATGTGGCTCATCTGGTTCTGCTGCTGATAACGAAGCTTAAAGAAAAAGCAATACTGTACGTAGTCATTGCTGCTGGCCTTATTTACCAAACAAATAAATTTTAATCAGCTAAAAAATTAAATAAATAAAAAAACCAAAAAGTACCATTGATCGTGGAGAATAACCAGACAGATTGCTCCAGTTACTAAGGATGTATTTGGTATATTTTTATGATAAAAAAAAAATAACAATAACAATTGGAAACACAATATTTTTATTGTTACAAAACAATTGACAGCATCATTTTTATTAATACAAAAATAGTAACATGTACATTATATTTTTTCATTTATTGTTATACATTAATTTGAACTTTTTTCAATAAAATGTAGAGCTCAGCTCTTGTTTTATTTTTATTCATTAATATTACAATAGAATATCAGCCGATGTAGTTTTTTATCATTATTATAGAAGCATTGTGATAATATAATTTTTATTTATTATCTATTATTTTTATTTTGTAAATAGAATAATAATCACAATTATGTTACCCATTTGGTCTACATTAATTATTCAAGACTAAGGTACATATACTATCAGTCATTTCTAATAATATTAAGTATGAATACTGATTAGCTAGTCTGTTATTAATAATTATTATTAAACGCAATTACCATCTACAGTATATTGCAGCATTTTCATAAAATTATAAAATGATGTTTTTTTTTTTATGCATGAACAGTACCATCAAATTATGTTAATAAAAACAAACTCAAGCAATTTTTTTTTTCTTTGATGCATGCACCACTAAATACAGTACACTCTCTTTATAAGAAATTTTTTATAAGCCAGTCTCGACGAAATTCATGAAACTTGCGCCCCCACCATGCTACTCACTTCCGAGAATAAAAATTTAGTTTCATTCTCTATTTATAAGCAAGTCTCAGCGAAGCCTAAAAAATCAAGATATATGTAAATAAATGAACAATTTACTCATTAATTTATTAACGAATATGATTATTATTAATAATTTTTTTTTGTTTTTATTGATTTATACATATCATTCATTTTAATACATATTTTATAATTTTAATCAGTCACATATATGTTTATAACTAAATAAGTATGTATCAAAAATTGCAATACTTTTTTGTCAAATATTGAGTTTTTTTTTTAAATTTTTTTTTAAACTTTTTAATGAATATAATGAAAGTTAAATTAATATATAAATATTATTATTAATATTTGTATTATTATTTGTACTTTTTTTTTTTTTGTACTTGTAACATTTTTGATTATAATACTAATTACATATAATATTTTTTTCTCAAATACATATTAATATTTTTTTAGAATTTTGTTTTAAACGTTTTAATATTATTTTATTAAATAAGTATAATGTTTTAATAATATTTTATTAAGATAAGTGTAATGAAAGTTCAATTAATTCGGAGGTTAGATTGACAACACAGAATTAAAAATTTCAATATAAAACAGTGGCTTGTAAATAGAGAAGAGAATTAATGCACCGTAATACGAACGAAGGGGAAATGAGTCGGAGAGTGGGAGTATAGGTCTACCGAGAAATTGCCTCTCCTCTTACCCATTGCCTATCTTATAAAAAGAGTGTACTGTAATAATAATAATAATAATGCAAAGAAATTATTGCAATTATTTTTTTTTCGATGCATGTATACCATCATATAATGATAATAACTGCTTCAGTTTTTTTTTTTTTTATGCATGCATCATTAAATAATAATAATAGTAATAATATTACATAAAAAAAATAATAAAAAAAAAAAGAGAAAGTAAAGTCAAAATATAAAAAGTTGAATCGTATCAAAAGTACATAAAAAAAAAAAAAATTATAATATAAAATACCCAGTCATCACAATCATCTTCAGATACGTCGTAACGTGGTCTTTTAGAAGTTTCTTCTTCTTCTGATTCTGAATCGGGAATGACAATGGAATCGGTTGGTTCATCAGCTAAATTACCAGGACTAATCATTTGCTGTTGTTGAACTGCTGGAAGAACTAATCGCTGCTTTTTTTGTTGAGCTGGTAGAGCTACTGGTGGAGCTACCAATTGCTGTTGTTGTTGTTGAACTGGTGGAGCTACCAATTGCTGTTGTTGTTGAACTGGTGGAGCTGGTGGAGCTACCAATTGCTGTTGTTGTTGAACTGGTGGAGCTGGTGGAGCTACCAATTGCTGTTGTTGTTGAACTGGTGTAGCTGGTGGAGCTACCAATTGCTGTTGTTGTTGTTGTTGAACTGGTGGAGCTGGTGGAGCTACGATTTGCTGATGTTGTTGTTGATCTGGTCGAGCAACTATTTGGTGTTGATGTTGGTATTCTGGTGGACCAGCTGCTTGTTGAAGAGCTGAGAAAAAAATAATCAATTTTTGTTAATTGATTGACAGAAAATAGCTATGGTTCATTTAAAATGAAATATAATTACCTGGGCCAACTTGTTGTGCTGGTGAAGCTACCATTTGTTGCCGAAGTACTGGTAAACCAACTGCTGGATAGAGTTCTCGTGGAGTATCTCTTGGAATGACACGAAAACCAGCTCTTAAAAGCCTTGCATCCATCATTTGATCATCAGCAATTCTAATTTGCGATGTATCAGTTACTTGTAATATTAATGTGTCGTAATTGTTACGACGTAGTTCACCAGATACAACAACATGAGTACCAGCTGGTATTGCTTCATGTGGACCAGCAACATTAATGCATAAATGATAAACACCATCAGTAATTGCACCACTGCCATAACTGTAGTTACCAACGACTTGACGTTCAATTGGGTAACGAATGAAAGCAGTCAGGCGAACTGGACCAGTAATCCTACCAATGTCACGCAATTCATATGATGGAAGTGGTCTTTCAGCAACTGGTGCAGCAGGAATTGGTCCAAGTATGTCAACACGTGTATTGTCTTGGACAAATAACTCAATTTCCATTAAGTTCAGTGATGCATTAAAATACTGAGGATTGGCTAGCATCACGCGAGGACGAGTGAGTCTGACCATCTGTAATTGAAAAAGATTAACAATAAAGCATTTCTTTATTTAAAAAAAAAAAACATCACGTCAAAAACAAATAAAAACCACGCACTTAATGACTGATTCGGCCTTCAAACTCAGGTATACGTGAATTCCAAATAAGGACACGTAGTTCACGTCCCTCCATGTTGCTGAGAACACAACGAAGTACAGGTTGTTTTCTAGGGTTAGTACGATTGCGGACTGGTTCTGTACTGATAATTGCACCAGTGACAACGCTATAAGCATTAAAAATAAAATATTAAAATATCAACTTTTGATTGATTCTGTCTAAACATAACCTTGAAACGACCACGAGGCAAAAAACGATTGAAGAAAAAAAAAACTTCCGGTTATGACGCGATCCGCAAAATATAGTTTTTTTTCCACAAAACTTTTTTTTATATTTTAACCCATTTTAATAATTATGAAAAAATAACGGATGAAAAAAAAAACCGACTCAACGACCGCGATAAAAAACCAAACTAACCTAAAAATTAGCACGAGGCACAAACCCGATTCCCCACTTCCAATTACACTCAATTTTTTTTTATTAACGGATAAAAAAAAATTTACAATTAAAAAACTACTTGATTATTAATAATAATTAATTTAACAATAAATAAAATGATATAAAAAACTTACACAGAATTGTCCCCAACTTGAAAGCTATCAAATTCTTCATTTGATGTGTATTCGATATTATCCATTTTAATTTGTGATGCTGAGTAATTAAATTGACAAATTGAATTAATAACAAATTTATTATTTAAAAAAAAAATTATGATAAATTAATAAATTAATATTAAAATGAATATTATAAAAAAAAAAAGACGCTAAGCCCTAACACGCGATGTAACGCAATGGCCGTACAAAAGCTCAATGGCGGCTGAATGAGGCGTTGAGGCGTAGATGAGCATAGCTGAGAGAAGCGTTAGGGTGACTTGCATGACGCGACGAAACGTTAAGGCGGCTCCGAATCACGCTCCCAACCCAACCTGTTCTCAACCCTTCAATCTCAACCAATCAATTTAAAATAATTTGAAAAATGCAGCGCTAAATTCAAAATGAGATGCGCACGCAGAAAACGCCGCCATGACACCAATGCTTTTTTTATATTAGGATGTAATTAAATTAAAAAACAATAAATATAATTTATCAAATCCAAAAAACTGTTATGTTTACATCTTTAAAAAACTTTGAAGAAGATGATTACTTATTTTAGTTAACGTTTAATTAGTAGAAATTTATTATATTTTAGATTTCTCAATTGAAGCAAGTAATAATTTTAGAATCGTAAATGTTAAAAGTGAAATTCCGATAATTTTGTTATTTTTTAATTAAAACACTTCAATAATTTTTTACTTTTTGTCTAGATTAAATAAGTTTGTTTTAAAATTACAATTAAATTTTTAGAATATAAATACTTGATGACTTACTTTGAATATTCATCAAAATTACAGTAAAATCACAATTTTTCAATCAACAAGTGATATAACATATATGTGATTTATTACCAAAATGTAACTCAATGTAAAGAATATTTCTTTTGTCTGAGGTAAAAAAAAAACAAAGCAGCGAGACAACAAAATAACTGCTTGCAAACGTTATGCGTTGTTGCCAACTCACCTTAAAAAAAAAAACGAACCTCTTGCGCGCGTGAACGTTGTCACCAACACAAACATAAATCACAGATATGGTATTCGTTTTTGTGATGTGTGAAAATGTTAGTCATCTATAATTGTATAAGTGCAACACCGCTTAAACTGGAATATTAAAAAAAAAAAAATGCTCATTTGTTGACTATAGAATATCGTAATGGAATTTCAAAAAATACTTTTAGTTATTGTTGTTTTAATTAATGAATAAAAATGTATTATTCTTTTCAATAAATTCATAAATTTTGACAATTGTTAAAAACAACAAGCATACCAGACATCAAAATACACATTAAGTTAGTATTAGTATTAGTTAGTATTAGTAAGTTAGTATTAGTATTAGTATTTTTTAATTTTATTATATGAAAAATATATTCTTATTTTTATTATGAAATATTAAGTGAATGAATCAGTAAGTAATAATTATATTAATCTTTTAATTTTTTTAATTTGATATTAATTATTTGTTTGAAACGTTATAGAACCCCAACCACACAACAAGGGCACATAAACCTGTCAATGTTCTTGAGATATTGAGGAGACCATACATACATCATATTTATGTATTCAGAGTTTGTTTTATCATGTAAGTACTCAAACATTATATTCGAAAGCTCAATACGAAATTGAATTTAAATTGATATATTTCATTTTGTCAACACGTACGTAAAAAAAAGATATATTTTCAAACTTTAATTGAACTTGAACAATTTCCAGGTTCTTTAACAATATTTTTACCCCTACGTATTTTAATTACTGAACCTTATTTAGTAATTGTTCCACCACATAAACTTTGTATTTTAGCAACACTATCAACAGTTATACTTGAATATTTTTTCTGATTTCGTGAGAGCATTGTATGAATATTTATAACTCCCAAAAAAAAAAAAAAAAAAAAATTAATTGAATATATTATCTATTAACCATTTGTTAATGATTTTATATTAATAAAATAGTTTACATTATAAAAATAGCCAGAATTTTCTAAAATTAAATTTGACTTATCTTTTGAGTATCATAATTTATTATTTAAATACTAATTGATTATAGCTATTAATTGAGAGAAAATCGTAATAAATAAATAGTAAAACCAGAGTGGCCCTTCACATTGCCATTTAATTGATGATTAATATTGGTTCGATTAGATTAATGAGTCATAAAACCTGAAGAATAATAAGTTTTTTGGCCTTTCATAATTGTTAAAATCAATATATTTTGTAGATATCATTGGTAATTCAATCATCACCTGATTGAAATTTTAAAGAGTATACTATCGTGCACTTGTTACCAAGCTATACAAAATGAAATTCACTTTCTGTCACTAGGTGGCTTGTGTAGTTTTATTCTTTCCGACACTCACCACAAACGCTCTCTGATTTATATTCTCTGACGACAAAGTCAGCCGTACCATCAAAATATTCCGTGGCACGAATGGATCGATGTCAAAAATTATAAAAATTTACATGTACATTAGAGTGGACCAAAAAAAATTTTTTCGTTATTTTTTTTTGCTTTTCGAGTATTTTTATTATTTTATTTTATTTTATTTTTATTTCAATTAGACCAAAGAGCACATTTAAGGCATTTGAAATGGTCACTACATCCATGACGTACATAGTATATAATTGATATTTGCTTTACAGTGAATATAATATAATTGTAAATAGTAATGCTTAACATAGGTTTATATCGTAGTTTAGGTTTAACAGAGTGTTAGGATTTATTGTTTCAAAAGACTCAAGAAATTTTTAATTGAGATATTATTTGATAAACTAAATATGTCAATATTTTTGTTTTCGAGTGTTAAATTTAAATTATAAATAAGCTGGTTAACTGGAGAATTTAAAGTGATATTATTAGTACAATTATTTGGATATAGAAGACTATTAGACCTGCTATTAGTTGTGCGATGGACCCACAGGGGTAGTTCACACAGTATTTCTGGACAGTAAATGTATCCATTTAGTATCTTCATTGCGAGTAATGCAATAATAATAGTTCTTTTATATTCAATAGTAATAAAGTCATTGTCTGTACACAGTTGATAGTAATCATAATTTCTGTCTGGATATTTGCCGATACAGTAATCTATAATGGGCAGTACAAAAGACTTATATAAGAGACAGAATGTTTTACTGTTTTTGAAATTTTTACAAAGTCTATTAATAAAGTATAACATGCGTAGAGCTTTTTTTGACGCGATTTCAATATGATTATTAAATAAAAATTTGTTATCGTAAACTACACCAAGGTCAGTTACAGATGTTGCACGTGTTAACAAGTTAGCACCAATTGTATGATCATATTTAATAATATTATCTTGTCTAGCCTTACTGTATGATACAATTTTACATTTATCACTATTAATTAACAGTTTATTACAATTGCACCACTCAACAAATTTATTCAAAGTATGTTGTAATTCATCAGCATCCTCCCAGCAGCTTATTTTACTAAACAATTTTGCATCATCCGCATATAATAGAATTTTACATTTATTGTTACTTAAGATATTAATTATTTCATTGATGTAAACAAGAAATAGAAGAGGCCCAAGATTGGACCCCTGTGGTACTCCAGAAGAAGGTATGTATGGTGAAGAATAGAGTCCTATATAAGATACATAGGATTGTCTATTGGTAAGATACGAAATAAGTACATTGATGATGTTACTTGGTAACCCAAGTCCTTTGATTTTCTGGATGAGGTTAACAATATTTAATTCGTCAAAGGCCTTAGAGAAGTCAGTATAGACCACGTCTACTTGACTTCTCAAGGCAATTGCATTATTTATATAATTATTTAGATCAATGAAGTTAGTCGTGGTTGATCTATTAGGCAAAAAGCCATGCTGCTGATCAGCCACAATAGAGTTAAATAAACCAAGTACTCTATTGTACAAACATATTTCATATATTTTAGAAAACGCTGATAATACCGATGTGGGGCGATAGTTGGTTATATTATTCTTTTGACCACTTTTAAACACAAGGATTATCTTGGCCCTCTTCCATTCGCTTGGATACACACCAGAGTATATTGACAAATTAACTAAATAAGTTAAAGGCACTGCTAACGCATCTTTACAGTATCTCACCAGCTTGCAAGGTATACCATCAGTACCAGCTGATAGTTTATTAGGTATTTTGTTAAATAATAATAGTACTTCATCAAGTGAACAACGATTATTGAAGTACCCTAATTTATTAGAGAAGCTATTAATATCATTGTTTATCCTACTGTTATTATAATTATTAATTTTATTATTATCATTATTATTATTATTATTATTATTAGTACTTAAATACTCTATGTCAACACCTGACATTGGCTCAAATGTTGAGGCAAAATATGACGCAAATTCATTCAAAATTACTTCAGGATCATTACACGTGTTACTATCGATAACCATATTTATGTATTGATTAAAATCGAATTTAGTGCTATTTCTAATTTTGTATTCGATGCTTTTTAATTTGTTATATTGAGCTTCACGAGCGTAAGAAAGATAGTGTAATTTATTATAATTAGTATGAGTATTTACGTTGATGTTGAATAAGCTGACAGTGTTTGCATGGCTATTGTTACTGAATGTACAGTTATTTATAGAATTTAGATCTTTGATTTGTTTATTGACTTTACGTAGTTTATTGACAGCGTTTTTTTTTTTGTTTAATTAATTGAATTGACTTGTATGTTAACCAGCGAGGATAGTTTTTATTGTTATTATTATTATTATTATCATCAAGAATCAAGCCTCGATTGGCTTTAGACTTTACAGCATGTTTTTCAAAGACTGCGAATATTTTGGTATAGAATAAATCAACAGCTTGATCAATATTGAGAGTGTTGAACAAGTCCACCCAATCAATCATCATCAGTCTTCCACGTAACAGATTAAAGTCCGAAGCCTTGAAGTTAAAAGAGGAGCTAGATGAGAGCTTGGATATGAATTTATTGTTAGCTTTATTATAATTTTTAATTTTATTATTGTGTGATACAGAGAAAGAAGACTGTATGATCAAAGGTGGGTGGCATTGTTCAACGACAACCACATTACAATTAGCTAGTTCCACTTGGCTATCAACTGACGACAGCACCAGGTCAAGTGTTGAGATATTATTGTATTGTTTTAGTTCTAGTAACTCGCAGATTGAAGACAATTTGTTTACTTTGTTTATGTTTGTAGTATGATTGTTTAGTTGATTAAATTTAGGAATATTAAAATCTCCTACGATGAATAAATAATCATAAGAGTTCATGATTAATATTTTGTAGATTTCGTCAAAAGCTTTACATACCAGATTATCAGTAATACCAGGTGGTATATATAAACATACAAGTAAAAGGCTAATATTGGAAATAATGCCCTTAACTACCACTAAATCCATAAAGTTTAAGTTAGCCTTGATTTTAGAAACATCAATGCTAACAGGATGATACAGACGCTTAACTGCAAGCAAGCACCCGCCCCCAGATGATTTATATGATTGTACTCTATCTGCACGAAACACTTCATAAGTGTCCAGCTCAAAATATTCCCCAGAGTAGTTGTTGCTGCACAGCCAGGTTTCAGTTAGTGCTACTATATCAAAGTTGTTGATAGAAGTTGTTGATTTAATAGTATTGTTTTTGTTTTTGATGCTTCTTGTTTTCTGGTAGTACATGGTGAGCCAATGAGTATATTGATTGTTAGCTGAAAGAGAGAAACTCACGTAGATAAGATAGATCAAGAAAAATATTATGTTATGTAGAGAATAGAATGTGTATAAGTATTGATCAGTGTAGATATAGAGATGAGTAAGGTCAGCTTTATATTATTGCTGCATGATGCTTTGGTTACCCATGGTACTCTCATTCATATCAACATTAAGTTTGAGTTGATGTATATTTTTATTTTTAGTTTTGGTTTTTTCTTTGACATAATAGCTACCTTTTATTTCACGTATGCATAGGTTTAGTTTACCATTATCTACTCTCACCTTGAGTTCTTTCTCGGCAGTTTGATAATTTTCTTGTTGTGTTTTTGTCTTGTCTTTGGCGAACACTGCCAATGACATGGCCTGTATAAGGTCTCTCCTGTTTTTCAACTTTATCAACTCCTGTAATATTGTGTTACAGTCGTTTTCATTAATACAAATTATTTTCAGAGGTCTTATTTTACCATTACCAAGTGATTTACCAATTCTGAAGAGTTTCAACGTACCTGCTTTATCAATAACAGTGCATGATTTAGTTTCTTTGAGTAAATTTGACACGTATTGGTAGTCAGCTGCTTTTCTGTCTAGTTCATTTGAATGTTCTGATTCAGTAAGATTATATATGATGAAGTTTTTTCTTCTGCTCCATCTGTCCTCTATTTCTTCGAGTGTTTTATTTGCATATTCTGTGTTATTCTTATGCATTTTAGAGATGTTGTTTTTGTTTATATCGACAAGATGTTGAACTTTATTTATTGCTTGAGTATTTTTTTCAACAGCTTTAGATAGCTCAGAGTTCAGCTCAAAATATGTTTTATTAAGACTCTCTGTTGTTGTAATTAATTCTTGACGTAGTTCCTGACGTAGTGCAACAATACTATTATCAACTGAATTCACTATGCTCTCAAGTCTAGCCTCCAATTCTGAACGGTGTTTGTTGATATCAAAGTTGAAAGTGACGTCAGTATTAGTGGGAGTATTTACAGGCGTTTTTCTACAAACAACACAAGACATATTGTCTTTGGTGCAGGCATGTATAGCGCATGATGGATGATAGTACGCGTTATACATGAAATTACCACATTTTGTTTTATCTCCGGCAATTTTAGATTTGCATCTAGAGCATGTAAATACGTTGTTTATGTCACTTGACATGTCTTGACTGTACATCGTTAATGAAAAAATTTACTTGACCGATAGATCAAGCATATAGTTTTGGTAGTATTATGTGGATAAAGTAGGTTACTGAACATGCAGAGTGGAATTGACTGATGCAACACTTTAGACTTTTTCAGTAGATGACAATATTGTTATTATTATTTATAAGATTAGATTCAATTCAATTAGTAACAATTAGACACTGTACTAAAAAAAAACGGATGTATAAAAACTGAGTCACTGGCAGATAGATAAAATTTGAAGTAGTTTTGTTTTTGATCCACTCGAGTTTATTCGATGAAAGCTTAGAATTGCAATTGCCTTGTTGCCACGAGGCCGAGATTCTACCTTTTCACACACTCATCAAGAGACTGTTATATGTAATTAATTACACTGATATGCACCGAGATAATATTTTATATGGTACACCGAATTTAACTGAACTGATAGAAACCAAATATTTGAGATAAGAAATACAGTTAATTTAATTATTGCTTAAAAGACAAAAAATTATTCACATAAGCTATTTATTGTACGTCTGTACAGCACGAGCGCCACCTGGCTTTTTCTGGAGTATGTTTTTACTGGGGATAAAATAGAATTACTGTAATTTTTCCAAATTTTTTTGATCATATTTAGGGGTTGCGATCATCCCTTAAATGTAAAAAATGACTTTTTTACTGTTTTTAATTTTTTTCATATATAAATTTTAAATTTATACAAAAGTTGTCCCACAAAAATTGTTCGTTATCAATGGGTTTATTTGATTGTAATTTTTTTTTGTAAAAAAAAAAAATCTTAATAACTTTTTAGCCCTTCAAAGTCAAAAATTTTATTAATTTTCATAAACAACCCCTAATAAGCACCCCTAAATAATTTTTTTAAGAGATAAAACGACTTTTATCGTATTCCTTGGTCAATTTACTATAAAAAACATGCATACATTTATCAAATTAGTTGAATTTTAATGGAAAAAAAAATGGATAAAGATAATTTATGTAAAAAATTATATACATGAGCAAGTCTACCAACTAAGGACGTTGATCTGGGCCTCACTCTCGAATCTTTCTGAAAATTGGTCAGTTGCAAGACTAGATTGAGACGGTGAACTCGTATTTTTTTTTTTTTTT
>MKYW01000142.1:46432-66081 GCA_015776835.1 Aphidius ervi | reverse complement strand
AAGTTATGAACGTTTTTTTTTTTTGGGGGATAAATCCAATACTGCGGCTGAGCCTTTCGGCTCCTAGCCTCCGTAAAAATTTCGACCAATCACATCACGAATAAAAAGCGGTCAAGTGTCCTTTTTATAATAGGAATACCTAATTCCTTTTGTATCTTTACCAACTTTTTTTGCGGTCTGAAGGCTTGCCTTGACCAGTGTATTTTGAGAATCTTTTAAATTATAGATAGCATCATCTAATGTTTGTTTTGCAACACTTGCACATTTTTGTCTGAATTCTCAAACATGTGTTTCAAGTGATTCAATTTGTAAAGCAAATATGATAGGCATAATAAAAATTATCATGAATGATATAATATAGAAAATCATGACTATCCATGATAATAATTTTCAAAACAATAATAATAATAAGATACCTTTTGCTTAAATCGTTTAACTTTCTGTTGCAAGATTTTATTTTTCAAGTTTTTTTTTACTTTGGTTGCTGGTGAAGGCTTTTGCCTTTTTATATTTACATTGCAAGGGATGCATCTCAAAGTAGGCCGATCCATATTTTGTCTGCAGCAGCAATGCCTTCACAAACTGTATCAGAAGTGAATCTAAAAATAAAACAAAATGAAGAGTTGATTTTTATGATAAAAACTGATTAAATAATATTAACTTATTATTTACCTTTTAGAATTTTTGAAAGTGGCACATAGGTTCCAATTATAAACTGTTGTTAAATACTCATTAACGTCATATGAATTTTTAAAATCATGATGCAAATAATCTTCATGTATCTGAACAAACTCCAATATAACTTGAGAACTTAAATTATCATATATTACAACTCGTTGTAATATGTTATCAGTTGAAATTGATAAAAAAGTTACTGTTTTCTTATCAGGTGCTACAATATGAACTCAGTTGCAATATCCGGAATATTTCAAATTATTTGAGTTTATGAGCAAAGTATCAAAAGTAAATAGTACTTGACAGTTGTTGTGTTGTTCATTCTCTCTTTCTTCATGATCTACAGTTTGAGTTGACACATGTACTGTATTTGATGAGGATTTAATTGATAAATTAAAATTTGATTCCATATCAACATTATTGGTTTCATTTGATGCATCAACATTTGTCTCAGATTTATTATCAACATCAGTTTTTATTTGCACATCATTGTTTTTTTCAATGGGTACATTAACCTTACATTCCATTAACTCCGTATAATTATGTAATAAATTATCATTATCCGAGGTCATACAAATGTTTGACGATAATGGAACGGCTTTAGGTTTTAATCGTTTTTTACCATAACGTTAAGACCAAGTTTCTGATGGTCATTTTTCAATGTAATGTGTCTTGACATCACTCGGGTGGAAATGTTTTTCACAAACATAACTTAATGAACTAAGAGGTTTCCTTAGTCCTTGCAGATTTGATTTCTAGGCATCAAAAAGTACTGGTTCCTATTGTTGATAAAAAAAATTAAAAATAAATTTTAAATGATATTAATTAATTATTGGCAGTATAAATTCTATTTTATTGAAACAAACCTTTGGGACCGAAAAAATAGCAATATTTTTTTTCGTTTTTGCTTCAGAACACCCATGAACAATACATGTTTCCACCATATTTCCTGTTAAATAGAAAGCTATATTTATATGAAAAATTCCAAATTTTACAAACAATATGTACAATAGCACAATATTGCTTAACTTAGTTTATTTTTATATTTTCAAGATGACAGCTGCGAAATAAAAAGATAAATATTTAAAAATTTACTTACTGGTATAATTTATAATTTATATGTATTCGCTAATGAAAATAAAAAATTAAATGTTATTGTACATATTAATTAACTGTATTATTTTTTTACACAAAAAAAAAATACTTCAACTGAGCTACGCAAAAAATTTAAACAAAAACACCATGTGACTTCGGATCTTGATGTGACTAGCACTGTCAGAGGTTATAATGTGTACTGACTTGCTCCATTCTGCGAGCTTCAGTAAAATTGGAGAGATTACCCTCCCCGTAGACCTCCATGTTTAAGATTCACACATTAATTTGGAAATTCACTTACTGTTTTAGTCTCAAATAACGTGTGTATTTCTTGATCGACACACTGATTCCTACTATGTCGAAACCGTCATCTTCATGAACTGAAATCGATGCGGGTGGGGGTATTTTTCTTAATAAAGTAACGCAAAAAAATACAAGAAAATCCTGATGCCATATTAGCCCTAACACCTACCAGTTTTTCAAGTACTGAACGTTCATAGCAATATCGTTCTAGACAACGATAATTTATAACAAAAAAATTTATAAAAATACAAAATTTTATAATAATTTTTTATTATTGTATAATTTAAAATAATAAATATAAAAAAATTACATATCACGAAGAATATCTTGAATTGCTAACATAATTACCGTATTATTTTTATATATAAATTTTGCTAGTTAATAAAATGAACAATATTATGAATACCGACCGTAATATGAATTGTCTATACCAACAGAAAAATCAATAAAAGTAACTTATAGTTTTATTACCGTAATCACTTCAAAAGAAGTTTCACCGTCCCCGCGCGTACTTACAACACGCATAATTTTTTTATTTTCACAATCATTCTCATCACTACTACTGTGTGAAGTACTTTCATCAACCCAATCACTCGTTTTGTTAAATATGAAGAACGAGTAACTATTGATTATTTAATTTTTTTGTGACAATTGACAACTCACAGTTGCAGCTCAATATTAATATATAATTACTTGATTTTTTTCATTATTTTTGACCAGGTGATTAACATGTCCAAACTTGTCCAAATGAACGGTTAGGATGATGAGTGTGAGTGCGTGTGAGAGAAAATGCTAATTCATCATCATAATTGGCTGTCATCACGGTTACCAGAGTATGTGTACATGTGCGCCATGGAATTGCGCCACTAAAAACTTCTACGGGCCCTTTTAACGACTAGCTTTTATTGAACGCGCTTAGATCGGTAAAACCAGCATTATCGTAGTCGACGTTTGCACGTAGGCTTGTGCGATACTTCTAAAAGTATTCGGTATCGATATATCGGATATTTTTTTTTTAAATATTGGTTATCCGATATATCCGGTTAAAAGTACTCAGTATATCGAATATCGAGAGCTTTTAAAATAAAAAAAAGACCAATGTTTAATGGTTTTTTTATTTCAATTATTATTTTATTTAAATATATCAGTATTAATATTATTTAATACTGATCCTGTATTTTATTAAAATTTCAATTGTTTTACATGAATTTTCTTTATTAATATATTAATTAATAATAATAAAGATTAATAATAATAAACATTAATAATATATTAATATAAAAATATATATACGTATTTTCTATAGTTACGAAACAATATTTAATACAGGATAAAATTATTAAATATTCCAAATTTATAACAATTTTTGTCATTTTAATCTATATTATTGTTTATAAAATAATATTTTTTGGTATGTTATTTGGGAATATATATTATTATCAGAGCCGGGAAGTTCGTCTGTTATTTCAGTTTGCCGTAAATACCATGGCAACATGGTGAAATATAGTTAAAAAAAAAGACGATCTGAACCTCGTACATGGAAAAAATGGCCTTATTTTTTTGGCCTCTTAAAAATGGCCTCAAAAAATGGCCTTATTTTTTTTTACTTCTTAAAAGTGGCCTTAAAAAATGGCCTTATGTTTTTGGCCTCTTTTGGCCATTTTTTAAGGCCATTTTTAAGAGGCCAAAAAAAAATAAGGCGATTTTTTGAGGCCATTTTTTCCATGTACGAGGTTTAGATCGTCTTTTTTTTTATACTACTGTATATTTCACCATGTTGCCATGGTATTCACGGAAAACTGAAATAACAGACGAACTTCCCGGCTCTGATTATTATATATTATAAAATTGCTGAAAACCCCAATCTTCTTCTGTTAAAGAAGCTAAAAAAGTTAGTTCATTAACTTTTTACCTAACATACGTGAACGTCGACGACTAATAATATCACGAGCTTTTGAGAATAATCGCTCAGCAGGAACAGAGCTTCCTTGAATTACTAAATAACGTATTGCAACTTCATAAAGCTTTCGATATTTGAATTTTAACAATTCCCAACAATTTAATGGATTAGAATCCATAGATACTACTGGTTCTTTTAAATAAGTATTTAACTCAATTTCATCATCTTCTAACTCAAGATAATGTTGTGATGAAGCGAATTCTTCATGACATGACGATACATTTTTTTTTTTTGTTCTTTAGGTGTTGAATTAACTTTTGGTACAACTATAGATGTAGTATTTCTAATTATTTGTGAAATACTCTTTCGAGTATCCACTACTGCCAAACAACTTTCGTGGTGTAATTGCTTAAATCTTGGATCCAGCATCGTAGCAATCATCAACATTCTTTTTTTTTCAAAGTCTTTAAATCTTGATGACATTAAAATTATCAATCGTTTTTTGAAAATTTTTCCACATTCACTTGTTGGATTAACGATTGTGACTCTTTTTTTAATACAATTTATGAATAGAATAATAATACTTGATGTAGGATAAGAGTTTTTGCTCATTTCAGTAATTGCCTATCCAATTAATTCGATTCAGTGAACTCTGTCTATTAGAATTTCAAGCTTATGCTGTGTCGGAACTAAATGTGAGAGATTATGTGCAAAACATCCCATCTGTTTTCTAGTGCCAACAAAATCAATTATAGCTTTTTTAATATTTGCTGCACTATCTGATGTTGTACACACTAGTTTTGATAATTTTAATTCAAATGTTTCAATAACATTTTCAAGTGCTTTTTTCGAATTGATAAAAGTATGATTTACATACATTGGAAATACTCCAAGATCAACGTTTGATATATCTGAATTTGGCATAAAAAAATGACCAGTAACTCCCAGATACGTTTGATAACCTCCATCTGTCCAATTGTCAAAAGTCAAACTAAATGCAATTGGTGCATCTGATTTTATGATTCAATTTTCTTTTAATGTAACATAACGTTCAGATATTTTTTTTGTAAAAGATTTTCTTACAGTGAGGTTATACAAGGGTGCCACTAGCTTCATTAATTTTTTAAATCCTATACCTTCAACAAATGAGAATGGTTAATGATCAACTGCAATCATGTATGCGACTGCATATGTTTGTCAGTGTACCAGCATTTTCACCATCTAATGATTATCGAAAAATTATCACTAATGACTTTAAAAATTGATGTACAAATAACCATCCATTAATATGATTTTTGAAACTTACTTTGAAATGATTTAACACGTGAAAAAGCCTCCATAATTGTACCAAACTTAGGCTAGAATAAAAATACGATTTAGTCAATTATTATTGTTTATTCATGTCCATTTTGTTGTCCAATAATAATAATAATAATAATAATAATAATAATAATAATAATAATAATAATAATAATAATAATAATATGTGTAGATAGGCATTCAATAACTGAGTCAGGCATTGATTTTGATTTTCCTTGAATAAACTTTAAAAAAATAATAACAAAAAATGAAAAAGGATTCAATTTCAAATCTATCATATGCTACATATATTTATATATTATTGCGTAATATAATGTCTTGAAGAACAATCTACATATACTCCTCACGTTTAGCTCTACACATGACTGAAAAATGGCATGGTATATACAGTATACGGAATAAATACACCAGAATTTTAAGTAGCAATAATTTAATCCTAAAAAGTATTTTCAATCATCATTTCACCAATTAGTATGCAACTGTCAAGGAAAGTAAATACATCTATAAGTCTATAAATAATACATAATAATCAAATCATGACATTCTGCACATTGAACAACTATATATTTTCCCAGAACTTTATTGCAAATACTACAATATATTTGTTTTTGTTGATCACCATTTTTTATCTGATGTGTCATCATTGTCTCTTTTAACACTACTTTGTTCTTGTTTATCGTTATCGTTATTCAATTCATTATCATCATCATTTTTATTTGTTTTATGTTCATCAATAACTGAACTATTCCATTTTTTGTTTTCTTCATTATTTATGATATGATTATCACTTTCAGAAAGATTTTGTTCTTGTTAATCGCCATTTCTAACATTGTCTATTCCAGCACCACCTTGTTCTTGTTTATCATTATCATTTTTAGCAACATAATCGTCTTCATGATCATCATTTTTATTTGTTTTATGTTCATCAATAACTGAACTATTACATTTTTTGTTTTCTTCATTATTTATAATATGATTATCACTGTCAGCAATATTTTGTTTTTGTTGATCACACTATTTATCATTGTTCGTTTCAGCATCACCTTGTTCTTGTCTATGATCATCGTTATTTATTTTTTTATCATCATCATTTGTAGCAACATCTCCCTCTGCTTGATTATCATTTTTATTTCTTTTTTCTCTTAATTTTTTATCTAATAAGGAATCATAAATTTGATTCAATTTTATTTGACAACCGTTTATAGCTGTTTCGTTATTTAATATTAAGACGACTACATTTGGCTCTATATTGGGCAAACAAGGTCCTTGTTTTATAATGTCATGAGATGCCCATGATAGTTCAACAAATTCGTTGCAAAAAAAGAAATATTGATTATCAAGTTCAACATTGTTTTGTAGTTGTTTATTTCCATTGTTTTTTTTTCATTCCATTCATCAAACGGTAAATAGTTACTGTCAGCATCATCTTGGTGATCATGAGGTATATAAACTTCATCAAATACATCATTATCGATTTTAGTTTCATCTTGTATTTGTTCATTAACATTTTCAGCATTATCTTGCTTTTTATCATCATGAACATCAATAAAAATGTTATTTTTATCGACATAATAAGTTTAATTAATAGCATTATCTCGTTGTTTATCATCCTTTATATTTATAAAATCATAATTTTCTTCAGTGATTTTCTTATCATTGGGTTTGATTAAACGTGTTTTATCTCTGATCTCATAATCAAAAATTAAATTATCAATTTTTCTTTTTCTTTCGTAAATATTTTGATTTTTTTTACCATATGTATGATCATTATTTTTTTTTTTATCAAGTAGTTGTTTATCAGATTTATAAAATTCAACAAGATCATCATCATCATCATCATCAGTTTCATTATCATTTTGCTGTCCATTTGACAATAATTGATAATACTTTTTTATGTCTCCTCCTTTCCAGCCATCTAATGACAGCTTGATGCTGTTTATTTTCATGTTTGAGTCTTGGTAATAAGTAGTTTGGAAATGATTCAGTAACAAATTTGTCAACAATTCGACCGATTGCTGTGCTTTTTTTTTCTTGCTTCGATAAAAGCATTGATAAAGGAAGAAAAAAATTGAAATTAGAAATTTTTTATTTACGTATTAATACTTTTTTTAAAAAATTCACTTTTACACAATAGCATATTGTGTAACATGGACGCAATGTGAGTGATTCTTGCCCGCACAAACCACACACACACACAGATGATGCAGAGTCAACGGGGCACGTAGACGAGGAAGGCCAAAGGTCGACGCCTTTCTCGGGAAACACCCGTTTGTCGTCCGCAATCATCATCATCATCATCATCATTATTATTATCATTGTCATTATTATTTTGAATTGGAGTAATTGGTGTTCCCCGGTCATCCACTGAACCGCATTTAAATAATCTTAATTGTCTGAAATAAAATAATATTCATATATTTTATTGGTTGAAGTCTAGATTATTTTCATTAATATTTCTTTATTATATTCAATTATTAATTATTATTTAAAAACTTTAAATAAAAAAAAAAGTAAATCTATGATTAACTAACCCGATCTTAGAAGCACTCGACCTGCATAAAAGCGACCATCCTGTGACCATTTTATTTTAATAATTTTTCCAAATTGACGAATCGATGTTACTGGTTCCACTGATTCTTCAACCTTACCACCTCTCCACTTGATTAAGGCGTACATTTTAATTTTTATATTTATATTTATGATTTATTAATTGTGAAAAACGTTTCTAACTTTTAAGAAAACAAAACAAACTGCATTTATTTTTCCTTAGCAACATAAATCAAATGCAGTCAACTTTTATAATAAGCCAATTTCATTTTGCTTAAATAAAAAACAAAAAAGAAACTGAAAATTTCATCTTGTTATTCATCTTGAGTTGATATTTACGTTTATTTGTCGTTGAATTTTTTTCTTCACCTTGTTCTTGTTCTTGTTGTTGTTTTTCAGCAATCAATTGTTTTTCAGCAAGTATACTATCTGATACACATGCTGGACGCGATTTTTCATCACGTGGTCCTGGTAATGCAACATGTAAACGATTTAATGAACAATTATATTTTACTTATTAGATTTTCTGTTAACCTGCAACAAAGCCAACTCATTTATCCACCTCCAGATATAGCGTTGCATTTTAATCCAAGATTTTGTTATGAAAATCGTCCACCATGTGTTGTTATCAATACGTTTATCGATAGATCTTGGAGTCATAAAGAAAGAAATGTGAATAAATTACCCTGGTGTCCTGGACGTGATTTTTTACTAACGTAATGAATTTTTCTAATTTTCGTTTAAATAATTGTTGAATTTATTGTTTAAATACATACTGAATTTATTGTTCAAATTTTTGTTTAAATTTTTGTTTAAATAAATATTAAAATTTTCGTTTAAATAATTGTTGAATTTATTGTTTAAATGAAAATTGAATTTATCGTTTAAATAAATATCAAAATTTTTGTTTAAATAATTGTTGAATTTAACGTTCGAATTTTTGTTTAAATAAATATTAAAATTTTCGTTTAAATAATTGTTGAATTTATGGTTTAAATAAATATTGAATTTATCGTTTAAATAAATATTAAAATTTTTGTTTAAATAATTGTTGAATTTATTGTTAAAATAAATATTGAATTTATTGTTTAAATTTTTGTTTCAATTTTTGTTTAAATAAATATTAAAATTTTCGTTTAAATAATTGTTGAATTTATTGTTCAAATAAATATTAAATTCATTGTTTGAATAAACCTTCAAATTTTACGGGTTATTTCGCAGAATTTTCACCGGGACTTTTTGCGGGATCTAACCGGAACTTTTTTCCAGGACATTTTGTGAGATTTGTATTTAATTAAATTTTATCATCGTAAATTGAATTATTATTATTATTATTATCTAGTAACTATGAAAGTAGCATTGTTGCCAAGTTTAAAATAGGTAACAAAACAACCATTATTACCGACGGAAAGTCATGCTACCTGGGCTGATTTACCCTGTATATATGCTATTTATCTAGCTTAAAAACCGATTGCGAATTATGAGTCAGATTATCAAACACGCGTTTCATCAACAATTTCAGTATCATCTAATTTCTTGCTATCGTCTTTTTTTTAAATGGATCTCTAAATGCACTATCCACGGTCCGGCAAAATTCTATAAGAAATTCTTCACTAAGATGATTAAGAAAATCTGTCTCAAGATCATGCTCCGAGCATATAAACCAATTTAATGGAACAACTTCGTGCAATAACAATTGTGTTTTAAGTAAAATATCGTTTTCGGGTAAAAATAATTTTATATTACTATTAAACTGGTTGATAGCTATTTTAAAACTTTCTATTATTAACGGTAAATGAGGATTCAATGAAACGTCTATGGTTCGTGAGCAACTGTTACACTCTGATTTTATATTTTTATAAACTTTTATAGCGAATTCAGCGATAACAATGTTGGCTAGCTCACAAGTATCCACGATCAGATCTTCCAGGCTTGACGATTTCCTTTCAGGAATTCGGAGCACTGGAATATCATCATCAACATCACTTTCTGGATCTTCTGCAATGTAAAGCTTGCCTTCGTCATCACTGGAGTCACCATCTGAATCATCCGGGTATTCTAATAATGGTATAGAGCCAGTTAAATACCCATCTTGAGCATAAGATGTTTCATTTGAATCCTTTTTTGACCATTTTCTATTCCCTATTGTTTCATGGAACTGATCTTCATTATCAATCTTGTTATCGTAATTACTATCTTTATTATCATCTACAAAACTAAATAGGTCATCGAAACTTAATAATTTTTTTCTTTTATTACTTTCGCAATTAGTTTTCTTTGAATAACTTTCAGTACAATTTACGATTAATGCAGTCTTCATGCATTCTAAAGACGTCACAATCGAGACTCGTACTGTCACCACAAATTGATCTGAAAAAGCCAAATAAAATTTTTCTAACGCTTTTAAAACAACCGGATTGAGACCAACATCGACTAATATATTTGCTGATAAGCGCGCTGAGGTTGATATCGAGGGAATACAAAATGGCATTTCGGAGTTCGAATTTTTGTAGGCTTTGGTGGATCTTTTTTTTTGTCCTAAACAAAATGCTTTTATTTTTTTCGAATAGCGTCTACCATTTTTTGTTGTTTTTTGATTACGCATCTGTGTCTCTATTAAACTGCGGACCAATGGAGTCTCAATATCTTCGAGGTTAATAAGCTTTTAATTCTTCTTTTTCTCCATATCATTAATATATTTTAATCTTTTAATTGTATTTGATTGGTCCAACAGCTTTGACATGACGAATTTCATAACTGGGTGACGATATAATCCATCATTAGGAAGTTTTAATTTCCCCTACAAATTTCTCTTCGACAATCTCAAGGTAGCAACTATAAAAAATGAAAGATTGTTCCTTAAACCAAACTAAAAATTTGATATACATAATAAAATATCATCTAAATGCCCTACTTTTTTCAGGGGATACAATGTAATAATAAAAAATAGTTGGACTTTAAAAAAAATTAATTTTTTGTATATATAATATTTTTAGTATACAATAGAGTGATTAAACATTTGATTAATGAATTGCAAAAAAAAAAAATTTTAAATTACAAAAAATAATTTACTTTACATTCAATATATTATATTATTTTAGTTATTATTATTTTTTTTATACAATGGGAAAACACTACGAGTAGAGGATGTGATTCCTCTTAGTACTTAGTGTAGATGTAATCTCCGTGCGTGCAGAAAAATAATCTATACAATAAAAAGACATGGCCGGATCCTTGGAAACGCAGTTTTACGCAAACTATTGGTCCGATTTACATGAAATTTAACATAGATATTTAGTTTGAGCTCAGGAAGGTTTAACTCCACGAAAATATCACCCAGGTTACCTTTTACGATCACCAGGAGGTCAAAATGATTTTTCTAATTTTCATCGAGATTTTTCTTATTATGTTAATATTATTTTAACTAAAAAATATATTTTTTCAAAAAGAGGATATTAAAAAGTATTACATTAGTTTGTATTGCTGGCTTCCGGTTCCCCAGGATGTGGAAATTGAATTTTTTCATCATCTTCTGAGGTTTTTTTGATCAAATTGTATATTTTATCGAGAACTAAATTTAGAAATATTGTATTATTTTATAATGTTGGTTTTCGGTTCACCAGGATGTAGAGATTGGATTATTTCATCATCTCCTGGGTTTTTTTTTGATTAAACAGTATATTTTATCGAGAATTAAAATGAGAAATATTGCATTAATTTATAATGTTGGTTTTCGGTTCACCAGGATGTAGAATCAACTTATAACCCACCCATACTCTTTTCATGGTGGATATAATCTTGGACCTAATGTTAATGAAGCGGTTAGTTATGCCAATACACAATATCTTAAATTTATTGCTTATGCTGTGGTTTGCGATTGTGATAGAATTGTAAAGTTAGATTCATCTAAAGTCATTTAAGAATTCTATCAGACATTTAATGAAGAAACGACAGGTTTGCCCGATGATCCAAAAGTAATATTGATGAGAAATAAAACAATTCATAATAATTTACGAATTGGAAGATTGAAGTTACATAATAAGAAAAAAAATAGTAAGTTCAGTGATCAAACTATGAAGAATTCGATAGAATTTATTTATGACACCAGCTATTATGAATCAATTCAAAAAATTTCTTAAAGATAATAATTATTCAGATAATGAATTGAAAAAAATCACTTTTGATACTTTTCGAGGACGTATCAGGAAACAAATCGATTTTTACATAAAAAGTAAATAAATATATTTACAAATTTATAAGATGAATTTCATTTTTTATTTTAATGCTTGTAATAACTAAGATAATATAATTTATTTTAAATTAAATAAATTAATTACGTAATTCAAGGATTGATTTTTTATCGTCGAATCGCAACTTAACAAAATTTTGAGCATTATAAAATCATTTTTTTTAGTTTAAAATATATTGTATTATTTTAGTTATTATCTTTTTTCATACAATGAAAAAGCAAAAAGTAAGGAACCCGATTTGGCGTCTGATAATAAAAAAATAAATTTCCATACGTGGTAATTTAGAGTGGTAGATTCTTAGCTGAGTTATTTTAGTAATTATTATTGGATTTATTAGCGGACATCTTATCTTTCTAAAATCTCCATATTAATCATAATATATACATATATTACTTACCAGATCGTTGTTTTCGGTTTTTTTTTGCAATAATACCAGTCTTTTCCGGATTGACGTTGACTATTGTTCCTACATCATGATTATTTTCTTCAATATCCATTGACTCGTTGAGCAGGACTACAGGCATATCAGCAGGACCGTCAGTAGCTTCATTTATTAAGTTTTCTTCGTTAATGGTCTCATTGTCTTTATCCATATTCTGATTGTCAAACGTCTGATATAATGCAAACGCTTGTTGCTTCGTGCAAAAGCCTCGAAGATCCTGATTCGTTGAAAGCTCGGGCAGAGACAAAGTAGGAATAGCATCGGAAGTCAGTATCTTTTTCTTAGTAAAAGTAATTAATTCGAAGTGGCACTTACAAATTTATCGAGTTCTCAGTAAGGCGAAAGATAAATCAAGCAAATCGACAGTGCCGGAAGCTCTCAACCAGCGTAAAGACCTACGGTACAAGGAAAATGAATTAGGGATTTAGATTGTGGCAACGAAAACATTTTTTATTTTTTTTTATAAAATAATAATTCCACTATTTCTTGAATTTGAATAGTTGTAGAATTATTCTCGAGCATTTAAAATATCTTTGGGATTTTATTTTCCCTTTCACATCAATGTTTTAGAATCTTTTCTCTCCTTAATAATTTGTTTGGAAAAATTAGAATACTTTTGGCGAGAGTAGCCAAGAAATATTTTAATCAGGCGATGAAAAAAAAAAAATTAATGTAATGTAATGTCCGGTGGTAAGCCGGACAAACTTTTTCATTTTTATTTTTATTTTATATTAAATAGTCAGGGTGCATTTGGATACCCCTAGCTCCATCTTACACATTATAAGGGTAACACATTCAGGGTAGTTAGAGGTTTGGCACCCTCAACAAATTACTTGAGCCAGCACTATTGCCAAGCGGCAATGCCGCCAATTTTAATAATAAAAATTAAATATAAAACAATACAATGAGTGATATCGACAGAATCCTAAAATTACGAGGATTCTCTCGATACCACTCATGTTATAATTAAATAATTAGAAATAATTTTAATCAGCGACTAAAGATCGTAAGATTTCAACTGACCAATAAGAAGCTAGATAAGTGGTAGGAATATGGAAAATAAGCTAAGAGAGCAAACGCATCCCCGAGCACCCCCGAATATTCCCGACCTACCCTACGGTCAGCTTGTGCCACTGACCCAATATATCGATCAGTTCACTGGGATCTCTGGTCCCGTGACTACCAGCTCTAATTGCTTCAACTGCTTTAAAAAGTGCTGTAAAAAGTCTTAGAATAATTTTAAGAGTCACCAGCCGAAAAACTGTAAGTTATATTTATTCAATATTTCATTGATTTATTTTGCTTAAATATTTTCCCTTATATTCACATAATATTTGGTTACATAAATTATCGATTTAAACTCATTAAAATCATCTTGGATTTAACTTCTAATAAATTCTGACCACATGGTCTAAGTTGGCTTGTTCTTTTAATTTAAATTCAAGTACAAGCTTTGTGTTAAATTATTTAATCAAATAAATATTGAATAAAGTAAATTATAGTTGGCTGATTTAAGCAATAAGTTACCTGTTAAAAATATTTAATTATTTAAATATAAAAATCAACGACCTCGTGGTCATAAATTTGGTCTTAGCTACGACCTGTAAAGTATAGTAAAGCGTCTATGTAATTATTAAATCAAATATATGTAAAAGTGATCTTCGTTATAATTTTTATTGTAAATTCAGTGTTACACAAGTGCGTCGATTATCTCAAGGTCCACGTTGGTCCAAATGTAACTACCTTTTACTCAACATCAATACCATTGGTAAAGTTGTGGTATTTTAAGAATAAACTTACCATTTTATTCAACATTATTTTATTTGTGTCTGACTCAAGTTTTTATAAGTTATTTGTGTTTAATTTGTATACAATTTTTCGCGTATTTTTCAGGTTCCTTTTTACCTCTCCCTACATTACGCTAATTCGTCTCCCCACCCTTCTATTGTTTTCTTAAGTGAGCAGGATAAACGGGGCTAATTAAATTACATATCTAGCAGGGTTATTTGATTGGGCAAAATACATATGTCTAATTGATGATCCGGCTACGATATTTCAGTAAATTGATTTCCAATATAATATTATTTTATTTTAGTTATTATTATTGTGTTTAAGACCACCGGAATACAACTACGAAACTGAACACCAAAAAGAGACGGCGTCCCTCGTGGTGGTGGTTTTCTATTGTTATCCGGTGCTTTAAAAAAATTAATAATAACTAAAATAAAATAATATTATATTGAAAATTAAATTTTAAATTTCTTTTCCTTGTCGTAATGTGACTTGTCAATTACTAATTAATTTCCCCCCTCATTGGGCCCCTCACTGCTTGCGCCCTTCGGGCGCTCAATCGGCATTAGACCAATTTTTTTATTGTTTAATAATAAAAATATTTTTCTCATTTAAAATTTGATAATTTTTAATAAAAAAAAAAATAAAGAAATTTACAACTAATTTTAATAATAAATGAAAATCAAATTAATAATTTTACAAACCACCCTGTCTTTGTAATTACTAATTAATTTCCCTTCTCATTGCGGCTCCTTAGCTACTATTTTTCCTATGTTTTTTCATTCAATTAAATTAATCAAAAGTCAAGGAATAATGGTAGCTAAGGGAAGGATAATGCCACATGTTAATTTCTCTGGCTAAATTATTTCTTTATGAATAAACAAGTAAACAACTTCCTTCCCTTAGCTACCATTTTTCCTATGGCTTTTCCTTTCTTTAAATTAATAAAAAGCTATGGGAAAAATAGTAGCTAAGGGAAGGAAATTGCCTACGTGTTAATTTCTTCAGAAAAATTATTTCTTTATGAAATAACAGGTAAACAACTTGCTTTCCTTAGACATTTTTGCCATAGCATTTTATTTTTTTTTAATTAAATAAAAAGCTATAGGAAAAATGGTAGCTAAGGAAAGGAAGTTGCCACATGTTAATTTATAAAGGAATAATCTAGCCAAAGAAATTAATACGTAGGCAACATCTTTTCCTTAGCTACCATTTTGCTTATGGATTTTTATTTCTTCAAATTAATAAAATGCTATGGGAAAAATATTAGCTGAGGAAAGGATGTTGCCTACATTCTTTGGCTCAATTGATTTTTTGTAAATTAACACGTGAACAACTTCCTTTCCCTAGCTAATATTTTTCCCATAGCTTTTTATTAATTTGAAGAAATAAAAAGCCATAGGAAAAATAGTAGGTAAGGAAAGAATGTTGCCTACGTGTTATTTTCTTTGGCTACATTATTTTTTCATAAATTAACATGTGGCAACTTCCTCTCCTTAGCTACCATTTTTCCTATAGCTTTTTATTTAATTAAAAAAAATAGAAAGGTATGGGAAAAATGGCAGCTAAGGAAAGGATGTTGTCTACGTGTTAATTTCTTTGGCTAAATTTATTCTTCATAAATTAACATGTAAACAACTTCCTTTCCTTAGACATTTGTTCCATAGCTTTTTGTTTATTTAAAAAAATAAAAAGCTATAGGAAAATATCTAAGGAAAGAATGTTGCTCACCTATTAATTTTTTCCACTAAATTAATTCTTTATAATATAACTGGTAACAACTTCCTTTCCTTAGCCATCTTTTTAATGGAAATCTACTTTATTTAACAGTTCATCTTATTTTATAAATTAAGTTACTATTAACTCTTATTTAATCATCATATGAATTTAAAATTCATAAATATATTTTTGTGTATATTATTTTTAATTTATTTGAAGAAATCTGCCATTTAGCTGGTAAAGCAGATCTGAGTCCGATATTGTAGAAAATAAATAGGATTATCATATGGAACGAACATAACTAGACTTTATCTGGGGAATCGGGAGGAACAAGAATGCAAAATAAGCCGCCTCAGAAATACACGTAGTGCTGGGGCCCTGAAGCTATACCCCTGCCCCTTGGCATCTCACTGCTAGTCGTCGGCCGGCTTTCGGAGCTGGCTGATGGCACCGGGACTGGTCACAGTCCGTAGTTGGCTTCCGATGAAGCTAGCCGACTCCTTAGTGCGGTTGGCTGGCGACTTGGTGACGTCCACATGCTCCTATGGAGGAGCTAGTTGATGTTACTGGTGAAGCTGGCATGACTCCTTGGTGGAGTCACACGACTTAGACGTGACGTCCTAGGGTGGTACCAGTTGATGTCGTTGATGAATCCAACCAAGCTCCCGATGCATGGCGCATGCTACCGAGGGTGATTTACGATGTCGCTACGCTACATAGGTAGGACGTTGTATACTGCTCGCTGTCTCGCACTAGTGTGGTTACTTACTGTCAGGGTAACCTATAATCGAGTAGTGAAATGCATAGAGTTGTCCGGTGTAAGACCAGCGTGACTACGGACTTTATGTTCGTCTACTTTGTGCACTAGAGTGAGTAGGCAATAGGAGGATATTTGGTAAAGCCTGCGAGGAAATATCCTCGTTCTCGTATTGACTTAGGTTATGCGAGTAAGTTGAACCAAATTAAATGATCACGATAATGACCGCTGCCGCGGGGTTAGTTTAGTACGCTCCCGGCCAATACCAAAACTATATACATTCTAGTAATGGCACCCGAATGACGTTTCGAAACCAATATGGTAGACCGCGCCCCTCTACTATTTCTTACTGAACTAGTCGCTACCGAAATGTCCATTGGCGGTCATTGCTCTCGATATTACCCCACGGTCCGTTGGTTGCCGTTATATACCAGCTGGCTCCGTTCTGGCGGTAAGAAAAGAGGATGGTGAGCAATCCTCGTTGATTCCATAGTAACCAACGCTTCTACTTTATCGGTAGAAAAATCAGTTACAACATATATCCTGTGCGCTTGATACGTTTAAAAATTACTAATAAAAGGAATATGAATGGATTAAATAAAAACAATGTTTCACTTTGTTTTTGAGCCTGATTGGAAAACGAATGTCTTTTCAGCTATTTGCGTCTCGTCGAGTGATACATTGTTTTCTTTTTTTTTTCAACGCGTTGTTTACTGTACAACAGAATTTAATAATTAATTCTTTACGCAAATATTTAATATATTGATTAGCTAGGTAATGCTCCGTGTATTCAATCCAATCTATGGGAACAAGTTGATGCAATGATAATTGTGTCTTTACTATTATATTATCATGATGTAATATTGGTTTTATGGCTCAATTAAACTGCATAATTGCTTCTTCAAAGCTCTGTATTATCAATTTTGATTGATAAATTGATGTTAAATTTATACTTGATTGGCATTTTTCACACGATAATTTAATATTTTCAAAAACTTTCATAGCGAATTAAGTTATGATAATGTTTTTAAGTTCACAAGAATACATCATATCATTTTCTCGGCTTTGGGATATACTTTCAGGAATGTAAAGTACTCTAATATCATCAATATCATTTTCATCTTCATCTTCTACAATATAGAGCTTTCCTTCATCGTCGGAATCATCTTCAGATTCTTCCGGATCTTTTAATATCGAGATAGAATCATTCAAATATCCATCATTGATATAAGTTTTACATCAAAATCAGAACCCTGTACCATATTACTTTGTCGTTAATAGATTGTTCAATCACTGACTCATTGAGATTACTATTATTTTTATTACTATTGACATTCAATAAAACGTCAAAATCTGAAAGTTTTTTTCTCGTAACTGCTTCGCAGTTTGTCTTATTGAGACTATTCATGCAATTGACAATGAGTACAGTTTTCATGCATGCTAAAGTAGTCACACAATCTAATTCTGTACTATTTCCACAGATTGATCGAAAAACCCAAAAAGATATTCAAGTGGATCTTGTGTTCTCTGACGAGTACAAAGTTCTTCAAATCCTATTGACAATATATATTTCCAAACTCGTTGAAAACTTGTAAAAGTTGTGACAATATTTTTGAAAGTCGTTGGATATTGTATTTGCCCTTTCAATTTTTTTAATTTCATGCTTTTAAATTTTTCTTTGTATAATTCCCACAGAATTCTCAAAAAATATATTTCCAGAGGGGTTTAGTTGATTTTTTTTTTTTAATATCAATTAAGGGATTTATATAATTTGAAGAAAAATTAAAGCTATATGAAAAAATGTAGCTAAGGACAAGATGTAGTTAAGGGAAAAAGTTTAGCTGAGAAAAAACTTTAGCTAAGGAACGGATGAAACCGAGAAAAAAATTTAGCTAAGAAAAAGATGAAACTGAGAAAAAAATTGACCTAAAATTAAAGAGGGATATTAGAAATATAATTAACAAAATCTTATTCTTAGCCAAAAATAATGATCTAATGACGTGAATGCTTTCAATGCAATAATTTGATTTTGGTTTTTTTTTTAGTCAAAACTTTTTATTTTAGTTATTATTATATTCAATTTTCAATAGAATTGAGGTGGATCGCAAATATGATTAATTATATTTGCGCAATTTACGTAAAAATATATTCAATAAATATTGGTAACTATCACTAAAGTTTTAAATATTTAATTGTTGTTAACTTACCGTAAATGATTTCCCACGGGAAATGTCAATAATGGCAAGCACTTAACCTTACAGTCGCGTGTTTTTATTGCACATCTCATGGTCATTTTTAATGTTCATAATGTTTATGAAAATAATAGTTTATTCATTAAATAATTGTTAATAATATTTTATTGTTATTCTCATATAACAAAGTCATCTAAAACTCCACTTAAAAAATATTTACAGGTTATGTTTCTCAAAAATTAAATTCATGGAATAATTACCGTATCAAATTCAATTTAATCCCTTAAACTCTTGATTATTTTAATTATTAGACTATTTTTTTCTTTTGAATATTATTACGATTTATTGAATTGTCAATTAAATATCACGTGCACTTTTTTTTCACAACATTTAACGACAATTGAGGGTCCGGATGCAATAACCAGTCGAGCGCTCGAAGACAAGAAAACGCTGTGTTGCGGTGGGTGGAAAATAAGAAAACTTAAAATTGATAAATCAGAAAAATAAAAAATACAGTCGTCTATAGAATTAAAAAATACATATTTTTCTTCAAATAAATTTTTTTCAATAATAATTAGTTAACGCGATAAAAAATAAAAACAAAATTTTTTTTTTCGAAAAAAATACTTTTTTTTAATCATATAACTCGTGACAACTT
>MKYW01000142.1:13923-31876 GCA_015776835.1 Aphidius ervi | reverse complement strand
TTTATAAACGAATAATTACCCTGGTGGAAAAAATATGCCGCCATATCCCGGAATTGACTCATTAGCGGGTTACGTATACCGTCAATATCCCGCAACAACATATCAACGGGTGATGAATCCCCCCACAAAATATTGGTGGATTATGTATCCCACCAACAAGTTGCCAATATGCCGTCTCAAAATATTTTTCTTTAAAAATGCATAAATAGAATACAAGGAGTGCGTTTTAATCATATATTTAATACTACTATATTGCGCATAGGGTATGATTCTGTGCGGATTCATTACGGTGCAGACAATCTCTCTGTCACAGTCATACTCCTCGACAAAAATCTTTTCCGGATGTTCGAATCATTATTTAAGTGGGAAACTCGAAAACATTCGGCAACGCACACAGATTTATTGTGTATACGTGTGAACCGATCGAGGAGTATGACTGCGACATAGAGATTGTCTGCACCGTAATGAATCGACACAGCTCACTTATGGGAAAGCAAAGGCCATACGCAATATAGTAGTATAAAATATATGGTTTTAACAGTCAACACCAAATAGTAAGGATACAAATAATTTGCAGGAAAGTTTTTCCTTTTCTTCTATTCAAAAAATTATTAATATTGCTCTGAAAATTACAATGAATGACAGGTCATGGTCACCTCAGGTCAGTATGTTTATCAGTGTGGCCAACATAATTTTTTTTTTCCTAAAAAAATTTGTCCTTGTTTTTTTTTTTATTTTTCAAGTTTAAAATTTTTGACCAATGAAAAAATAGTTCTCTTATTTGAAACTGAGACAATTATTTTTTAATCTATTTTTGATAATCAACAAGTTTCAAATAAATTTCAATTGAAACATGAATGTAAAAATTGAATTTTACTCCAAATTATCAAATACATTTTAAAAAATTATAAACTTCGGTATTTTTTTTTTTTTTTCGAATTAATTGTTTACATTAAGATCGTTATTTTTATTTAATTATTATGGCTTAATCCTTTACCTATTTATTGATGTTCCTTTCCTCAAATCATAAACAATAAAAATTGTCATATAAAAAAAAAAAAAAAAAAAAAAAAAAAAAAACACAATTAATTAAAGCAGTTTTATTGTCATTAAAATTAATTGTATATAAATTAGTATTTTTAATTATTCTAAAAAAAAATGGGTCAGTAAGACAACTAGATCCTGCACCTACACAATATGATTAAAGCTATCAATGATATTGTGAATAAGAATCAATCAATAAATTCAACAGCTCCACTTTATGATATTCCATGATCAACTTTTCCTCGTCGAGTAGCTAAGTACAAGTGAAACCCAGACATAGTTTGAGCTTGTCAAAAAGGTTTCTATTTTTTTTGTCTAAATCTATTTTTTTATCATTGTGTTGATCATATTTCATGTACCAACTTTCAGCTAGTACTGTTTATTTCATGATGATTATCATGATAAAATAATGATGGTAATCCTGACAGTGTCATGATGCTTTGGTTACATTGATCACAGTTCGTGGTGTACCGTTCGCTCAGTGATATCGTACATGACCATCAAGAATTAACAATGCTGGACTCATTCTAGTTGGTGCTGTATGGTCAACAAACCATTGGAATCACTCGAAGAATGTAGATGTTGTCATTCAGCCCTAGTTTCATCAACATTAAAAATTTGGCTCAGTGGAAACCGTGGACCACTTGTGACACCAATGACATCAAACAAATTGAGTTTTTGCTACAGCAAGTTGAAAAATTTACCCGCCACCACTTTGTTAAAACCTCTCGCTCCGTAAATTGAAACAGACTCTGGTTGACTCAGGACAACCTCGGGATGTCTTTTTCGGAACCCTTGGAACCAATCTTTTCCATCAATTCTAAATGTCAAGGGAACCTGAATATTATTTCTTACTGCTGCAGTGTCAGTCAATATTCTTGCCTCCGTAAAGTACAAACAACATCTTGTTTGGTAGCTAATGAGTTTTTCCAGCCATCAATCAATAATACTTCCTCAGTATTACCAAATGAAACTTTTTCAGCTACAACTTTATTATAAATTTGGTCTAAAATTGTTTTTCTTGTTGGTGGAAAAAAAACTTCTGGTGGAATTGAAGAAGCCACAAAAGTTTTAAAATATTTTGATTCAACAACATTAAATGGAATGTTACAACCAATAAAAAAAAATAACCAAGTGCTTTATCAATGTCTTTAAGTTTTTCTGGACTCAGTTTTATCATTTTTTTAGAAAAATCTTTCAGCTGTTAACAAAAACAAATATTTTAATTATAAGTTAGCCCTAGTGGTATGACCCAACCCGTTTCGTGGGTTGGAATCAGGTTATTTTGGGGTTGAGTTTCATAAGGTTTCTTCGTGGTTAGGTAACCGTTACCTGACGGTTGCAATGTGCGCAAAAACAACTGTCTTGAAATGCGTTATATAATGGTTATTCCAAGGTTATGTGAACCGAAAACCAGTTTGCTGTAACCGTTATGAGGTCATGATGTCATCGACCTCAGCGTCATCGTGATCTTTTTGGTCAACCAGCGTTTCTTCTGGCTGAACGTACTCATCGAGAACCAAGGACCTGACCTCTTCTACGGGATCCAACTGAGCCTTCTCGGGAGTAAGGGGAAACTCTGGAACTAGTTCCAAGTGGTTCCACTCGTTGATCTCCTCGAAAACCTTCTCCAGGGTGACCTCGGCTAGTTGGCTGATACCCAAGTGAGCCAGTCAACAAGCTTATTGTCCCGGGAGCCGATGAGGCAGTGGTGAGTGTCGTCTCTGCGGATGCAACAACTCCGGTCACGTGCTGTTCGTGATCCTTGGACATCTCGTCCATCATGGTGTCCATGTCCACCTCCAGGACGTCGTTAGCCATGTCGTGATCCGCTGTTGGGAGAGCCTCGTCTTTCTGTTGAGGTATCCTTTCGTCCTGCAAAGTAGTTGACTTTTTTTTATGATAAATAGTTTTTTAGAAAATAATTTATAATTAAATGATTTCAATTGTATTTTTCTCAAAATTGTATAGAAAATTTATAGGGGTAAATTTGAAAGAAAGAATAACTTTTGAAAATAGAGCTAGTGTTCATTTTTAAATAAATTTTTTAATTGATTATTTCACTCATAACTATAGAACGAATTGAAACGTAATAAATATTATGGTTGAAATTGTTCGTTTTTTCATTTAATCATTCATTAAAGATGATTTTTTTTTTTCAATTTAATAAAAGACAGAATATTATCTCAATTTTATCATTCAATAAAAAAAATTAAATCAATATGTAAGTAATTATATTAACAATATAAATATGTAAATGTACATTACAATGACTATGACATTATTATAGTATCTTGAATCTTTATCTGTTAGGTAAAACATGTCGAAAAAAAGTTCTTGAAGAAACCGGCTTTGAATATAAAAAATAGAATTATGTGAGGCGTTGAATAAAAGTAATAAAATAGTAAAAAAAATTGAAACTTGACATACTTGAAAAAGATAAAGAAATAAAAAAATTGAAATCTGGTGATTTTGTTGAAGAAATTAGTTCACCTTTACTTCGTCAACTATGTGAAGCTCATTTTCGTAACAAAAATGTTGATCCGAAGCATAGAACTTGAACATTCAATGATAAACTTTTAAGTTTAGATATTCTTGAACGTGGAGTCCAAGCTATTAAATTTTTACACAATAAAGAGCCCACTTGTTTTCCATCAGACAGAACTTGTCAATGGCTGTTTTCTGAACTTTCAATGGGTGTGGGCATCAATGATGATTATTTTGAAGCAATACCCGTTTATGATTCAGCTACAGACAAAATATTTGGGTACCAAGATTATGGCGATGACATGCCACATTTAAATAATGATAATATTGCCAACAAAGGTTTGGCATGCATGATTCAAGGAATTTTTATTCCATGGTCTCAACCATTAGCATTTTATTTTAATAAAGGTGAAATAGTTAGCGAAGACTTAGCATTATTATTAAAATTAATTATACGAAAATTGAAAAAAGTAGATATAATTGTTAAGAATGTCGTAACCGACGAAGCTTCACCAAACTGTATGGTCATGGATATACTTAGAAACTTGCTAACGAAAACTAATCATCATAATGTCACTCATTTTATTAAAGATGACGTAAAAATTTATGTGATCCCAGATGGGCCACATGAATGGAAATGTATAAAAAATAACTGGCTTGGTAATTTTGAAAATTGAATTTAAATGAATAATCATTTATATGTTAGTAGTAAAGATTTAAAACTGGCTTATTCTGGTAATTTAATAGTTATTGATGGGGTAAAAGGTCTTTGGAGTGATCTTGTGTTGTTATATGATTTGAAAAAAATTGAAGGTTGCACCACTTGGAACGATCAACTGATGTTCCCTGGATCAGAAGACAAAATGCGATTGATGAGTAAAACAACTGCCAATGATTTGCGTAGTACTCAATTTTTATAAAAAAAAACAAAAAGAACAAATCAAACAACTGGTAGAAGTAGAGGTCGTCCAATGTATGTAAGGACTGGTGGTCGAGGAAGACCTAAAAAGGTTTACACAAATACAAATCTTGAAAGTAAAACACTCAATTATGATGAGTCAACATCACTGGGTGAAGTTCAACTCAAAGATGCATTACAAGGTGAAGATGTACAAGAATAGAAAATGGCAATTGTAGAAGAATTTAAAGCAATGTTGAACAATAAAACTTAGGAAGTTGTTGATAGACCAAGTGACAGAAAAATAATTGGATGTAGATTAATATTGAAAAATAGATACGATAAATCTGGTGAATTAAACAAAAGAAAGGCACGTTTAGTCGTAAAAAGGTAAAGTCAACATCCTGGATTAGACTACCATGATACCTTCACACCAGTTGTAAGAATGAGCACTGTTAGAATATTTTTGGCATTGTCAGTGCAAAATAATATGATAGTACATCAAGTAGATGTAAACACAGCATTTTCAAATGCTGAACTGGAAGAAGATATATTTATGGAAATTCCAGAATATTTAAATGAATCATTGAAAACTATATCAACACAAAGTAATCATCATTTATCTAAACAAGCAAAGAACATGTTGACACAGTTAAAGTCAAACAACCAAGTATGTAAATTAAAAAAGGCCATTCATGGTTTAAAACGAGCAAGTCGTCAATGGTATAAAAAATTAAATGAAGTGCTGACAAAGTTAGACATGACACAATCAATGGTCATATGATGGTTGTCTGTACATATGTCGTAAAAATAATGAACTGATGTTGGTGGTAGTCTACGTAGATGATATATTAATCAGTACAACAGATGAAAAAAGGACAAAGGATTAAGGGTTAAATTAAACAAATACTTTCAAATAAAAGATCTTGGAAAAGCAAATTATTTCTTGGGTTTAGAAATTAAACAAAATAATGGAGAAATAACAATTTGTCAAACTAAATATATGAATGATGTTCTAGAAAGATTTAACATAAACAAATGTAAGCCAGTTAAAACACCAATTGAAAAGAACTTGCAATTTGATAACAATAAAGGTGTTCATGAACAAAAGCGACATGAAGGTCATAAGTATCAAGAGCTGATAGGAAGCCTCATGTACTTAGCAACTAGTACCAGACCTGACATAATGTTTGCTGTGAATTTTTTGAGCCAGTTCAACAATAAAAATGATGAAAGACACTGGACAGCAGGAAAAAGGGTTTTTAAGTTACCTACAAGATACCAAAAGTGTTAAAATATAAAAATAATAATAAACCACTTGAAGGGTTTGTCGATGCAGATTGGGGACAGTGTACTCATGATAGAAGGTCGTACACTGGCTACACGTTTATATTATCATGTGGTGCAGTCAGTTGGCAAACAAAGAAGCAAAGGTCAGTTGCAAGCTCTTCAACAGAAGCAGAATATGTGGCGTTGTCTCAAGCAACCAAAGAAGCAACTTATCTGTCAAGATTGTTAAAAGAAATCACCAATAATGATGGTTGTGATAATGTTAAATTGTACAACGATAATCAAGGTGCACAGGAGCTAGCACGTAATCTAGTTCATCATGCCAAAACTAAACATATTGATATTCGTTATCATTTAATAAGAGAACCGGTACAAAATAGAACAATTACTTTGAATTATTTAAAGTCAGAAGGATTAATGGCAGATGTCATGACCAAAGAGTTGGCAGGACCAGCACACTATAAATGTAGAGACGAATTTGACTTTACCACTGCTGGGTTGAGAGGGGGGGGGGTTGGTATTTAAAATACATGACCTATACAAGCAGCAGCACTGGTTGATAGTATAGTAACATATACATATACATTTACACTGACACACATACATGCTTATATACTTTGACATTGTCAAGTATTACTGAATAAGTAATTTTTTTTGTTAAATGTAACTCAACTTGTTAAATTATTATTATGTTAAATTAAATATTATGATATTTGTTTAAAATTAAATTTATTTTATTTCCAGGAAATTACACAAATTACTCGTTTGTATCTTATTTACTCGTTGTATCAGATCAAAAAACAACTGCATTTAAAAAAATTAAAAGTAGATCAAGATACATATTTAAATACCATAACTCCAAGTTTAATAATTGAATTGGTTGAATATAAACCTTGCTGGGGTGAGAAAAAAACAAAGTGAGTATTTTATTCTTTATTCTATTTTATCTTGTTCAAAATTTTTGTCCAATCCACATAAGGTATTCATCGAGTGTATCTAACATGCCCAGTTAACCCTATTTTTTATACTCATACATTTTCCATCAATTTTAACTTATCTATTTTTTTTACATGTTTTAAATATTATCTTTTTTCGCGTCTTTCAATCAAGATAAATTTATAAATTAATGACGAAAATAATTATAATTTTATCATGATAATAATGTCCATAAATTTTAGTGCAAAAAAAGAGAAGAAAAATATAGTCAAGTGCTCCAAGTTGCGCCCTAAGTGTTCCGTAGGATTTTTTTTTATATAATAATTTAGTAACTTCAACGGATGTGGTATCTCGCGTTGCAAAGGTGACTTTGAGAACTGCTTACAAAAATTTAATAAAAAAATATAAAAATAAAATATTTTATAAAAAATGCAAAATGTAAATTTTTATTTCGTGAGAATAAAAATAAATATTTTATTATAAAAAAAGAAAATTTTTACTGCTTGTTCGGCATTATTGTATCCGTTAAATTTATTAAATTATTATTTATTATTGATTATTAATTGTAAATATACCAAGACGTAACATGTGACACTACATTTCGTTGAATAAAAAAAAAAATAATGACCGAAAAATTTGAAAAAATTATCGTAGAGTCTACAGATAGAGCATCGTCGATCAAAACATTGCCGGAATTAATCGGTCAATATTTGAAATTGGGCTCTGTTAAAAAATGGGAATATTAAATCTAATAAGGCCCCAAAATTGAAAATAAATATGACGATTGCTTTTGGGCAAAAAAATTGAACAAAATGAGCATCTCAGAAACCAATTCGATCCAGAACTTCACATTTTATCTCGAAATAACAAAAAGTCACAGAAAAGCGAAAACATCAGTGTCCTACGGAACACTAAAAATAATAGCTATGGTAAAATATATAAATATTTTTAATGAATGGATTTACATATTTTTATAAACAAAAAAAAATATAGTTTTCTTAGATCCTTGAAGAAAGTAATTCATGATATATTTATAAAAACAAAAAAATTATATTAATTTTTAGTAAATACATAAAATAATAATTATATTTTTCATAATGACGAAATTTTGAATTTTAATAAAAAAAAATAAAAAAAGCTAAACTTAATCGTATGATTATTAATTTATATTTTTTTTTTTTTTGAAGGTTTTCAACTATAATTTATAATGTCGGATACATACATGTATAAAAAAATGTGCACGCCAACCTCTGAAATTAAAAATTACAAAAATAATATTAGAAATGACACATTCACAGGTGTCATTCATGTCATGTACAATATTAAAAAGAATAAATTTAATGCTACTAATAGAACAACAAGTACTTACCTTGGAATTGTATTATCAAATATGGCTGGTGGCAGTGTTAGAGTGCAATTTTTTGATAAACTGACCTGGTGGTGTTTAAAGAATTTGAAAATTAACATGGTCATAGAGGTTGAGGGGGGACGAATTATGACAAGTAACAATAAAAATGAGTCACCAGAAATTATTTGTGACAAACACATAGCAGTAAAAATTCATAGCCCATATTTTATCACAAACGATGAAACAAACGATATTGGTGATACTGAAGTATTTATTGAAAATGTTGCTGAAATTGACAAAATTAAAAGTGTAGTTTTAATAAATTGTACCATTATCAAAATTACAAGGGCTGATGCAGTTCTCGTCATGGACAATACCAGTAATAAAATGTGGATAAATGTAGATAATAATACAAATAAATCTTACACATTAAAAGTTAATGATAAAATAATTGTCAAAGGCAGATACTGCACAAAAGAACGAAAATTGATTGCTACTCATATTAATTTGGTTCTTCCTGAAAATCCAGGTAATTCATGAGCAGAAGATGTAAAAAAATCTCAATAATAAATTATTGTTAAATTTCAAGCTGGTACTCTATTATTATTATTACTATTGTATTTTTTTTTTATCTCTTATCTTTATATTTTCTTTGGTTTAAACATATAAAATATAAAAACGCTGTTTAATAATAAACATTTTTTATCTGAAGAAAATGTTATCCAGTATTTCTTGCTAATAAATAAACAAATAACTTAATGAATTTTGATGTCGAAAATTTTTTTTTTATTTTAATAATAAGCTACCAAATTTTGTTGTTGTAATTTTCATTTCAAAGAAAATTTATTTTCATGGATAAAATTATTTATTTCGAAAATAATATTTATTTTTGTTCTTTTTGAAATTGTCTTTTGTGTTTTTGAAAATATCTAAATGTTTACAACGCCATTAATGCCATTGTGCTAGGTAATAAATCATGAATTCTTTATATATTTGTAACAGCTGTATTATTGTAATATGAAAAAACAATTTGATAAAATTTTAATTGATATCATGATGATCATTGACATACAAGGAGCAATTTCATCATTAAATATTGTGAATGTATGTGTTATTAGCTTAATTGTGTTTTGAGTTGGTTTCCAATTTTTTTCAGTTGTGTTATCAATGACAATAAAACAAGCCTCACACTCTTTACAAATTCCTTTCAATTTTAATCTATACATCATTTCTCGAGTAATGATTTCAGGCATCATGTCATTTGTTGAATATTTCAGGGCCCCAGCACTACGTGTATTTTTGAGATGGCTCATTTNTCATCATCATCATCATCATCATCATCATCATCATCATCATCATCATCATCATCATCATCATCATCATCATCATCATCATCATCATCATCATCATCATCATCATCATCATCATCATCATCATCATCATCATCATCATCATCATCATCATCATCATCATCATCATCATCATCATCATCATCATCATCATCATCATCATCATCATCATCATCATCATCATCATCATCATCATCATCATCATCATCATCATCATCATCATCATCATCATCATCATCATCATCATCATCATCATCATCATCATCATCATCATCATCATCATCATCATCATCATCATCATCATCATCATCATCATCATCATCATCATCATCATCATCATCATCATCATCATCATCATCATCATCATCATCATCATCATCATCATCATCATCATCATCATCATCATCATCATCATCATCATCATCATCATCATCATCATCATCATCATCATCATCATCATCATCATCATCATCATCATCATCATCATCATCATCATCATCATCATCATCATCATCATCATCATCATCATCATCATCATCATCATCATCATCATCATCATCATCATCATCATCATCATCATCATCATCATCATCATCATCATCATCATCATCATCATCATCATCATCATCATCATCATCATCATCATCATCATCATCATCATCATCATCATCATCATCATCATCATCATCATCATCATCATCATCATCATCATCATCATCATCATCATCATCATCATCATCATCATCATCATCATCATCATCATCATCATCATCATCATCATCATCATCATCATCATCATCATCATCATCATCATCATCATCATCATCATCATCATCATCATCATCATCATCATCATCATCATCATCATCATCATCATCATCATCATCATCATCATCATCATCATCATCATCATCATCATCATCATCATCATCATCATCATCATCATCATCATCATCATCATCATCATCATCATCATCATCATCATCATCATCATCATCATCATCATCATCATCATCATCATCATCATCATCATCATCATCATCATCATCATCATCATCATCATCATCATCATCATCATCATCATCATCATCATCATCATCATCATCATCATCATCATCATCATCATCATCATCATCATCATCATCATCATCATCATCATCATCATCATCATCATCATCATCATCATCATCATCATCATCATCATCATCATCATCATCATCATCATCATCATCATCATCATCATCATCATCATCATCATCATCATCATCATCATCATCATCATCATCATCATCATCATCATCATCATCATCATCATCATCATCATCATCATCATCATCATCATCATCATCATCATCATCATCATCATCATCATCATCATCATCATCATCATCATCATCATCATCATCATCATCATCATCATCATCATCATCATCATCATCATCATCATCATCATCATCATCATCATCATCATCATCATCATCATCATCATCATCATCATCATCATCATCATCATCATCATCATCATCATCATCATCATCATCATCATCATCATCATCATCATCATCATCATCATCATCATCATCATCATCATCATCATCATCATCATCATCATCATCATCATCATCATCATCATCATCATCATCATCATCATCATCATCATCATCATCATCATCATCATCATCATCATCATCATCATCATCATCATCATCATCATCATCATCATCATCATCATCATCATCATCATCATCATCATCATCATCATCATCATCATCATCATCATCATCATCATCATCATCATCATCATCATCATCATCATCATCATCATCATCATCATCATCATCATCATCATCATCATCATCATCATCATCATCATCATCATCATCATCATCATCATCATCATCATCATCATCATCATCATCATCATCATCATCATCATCATCATCATCATCATCATCATCATCATCATCATCATCATCATCATCATCATCATCATCATCATCATCATCATCATCATCATCATCATCATCATCATCATCATCATCATCATCATCATCATCATCATCATCATCATCATCATCATCATCATCATCATCATCATCATCATCATCATCATCATCATCATCATCATCATCATCATCATCATCATCATCATCATCATCATCATCATCATCATCATCATCATCATCATCATCATCATCATCATCATCATCATCATCATCATCATCATCATCATCATCATCATCATCATCATCATCATCATCATCATCATCATCATCATCATCATCATCATCATCATCATCATCATCATCATCATCATCATCATCATCATCATCATCATCATCATCATCATCATCATCATCATCATCATCATCATCATCATCATCATCATCATCATCATCATCATCATCATCATCATCATCATCATCATCATCATCATCATCATCATCATCATCATCATCATCATCATCATCATCATCATCATCATCATCATCATCATCATCATCATCATCATCATCATCATCATCATCATCATCATCATCATCATCATCATCATCATCATCATCATCATCATCATCATCATCATCATCATCATCATCATCATCATCATCATCATCATCATCATCATCATCATCATCATCATCATCATCATCATCATCATCATCATCATCATCATCATCATCATCATCATCATCATCATCATCATCATCATCATCATCATCATCATCATCATCATCATCATCATCATCATCATCATCATCATCATCATCATCATCATCATCATCATCATCATCATCATCATCATCATCATCATCATCATCATCATCATCATCATCATCATCATCATCATCATCATCATCATCATCATCATCATCATCATCATCATCATCATCATCATCATCATCATCATCATCATCATCATCATCATCATCATCATCATCATCATCATCATCATCATCATCATCATCATCATCATCATCATCATCATCATCATCATCATCATCATCATCATCATCATCATCATCATCATCATCATCATCATCATCATCATCATCATCATCATCATCATCATCATCATCATCATCATCATCATCATCATCATCATCATCATCATCATCATCATCATCATCATCATCATCATCATCATCATCATCATCATCATCATCATCATCATCATCATCATCATCATCATCATCATCATCATCATCATCATCATCATCATCATCATCATCATCATCATCATCATCATCATCATCATCATCATCATCATCATCATCATCATCATCATCATCATCATCATCATCATCATCATCATCATCATCATCATCATCATCATCATCATCATCATCATCATCATCATCATCATCATCATCATCATCATCATCATCATCATCATCATCATCATCATCATCATCATCATCATCATCATCATCATCATCATCATCATCATCATCATCATCATCATCATCATCATCATCATCATCATCATCATCATCATCATCATCATCATCATCATCATCATCATCATCATCATCATCATCATCATCATCATCATCATCATCATCATCATCATCATCATCATCATCATCATCATCATCATCATCATCATCATCATCATCATCATCATCATCATCATCATCATCATCATCATCATCATCATCATCATCATCATCATCATCATCATCATCATCATCATCATCATCATCATCATCATCATCATCATCATCATCATCATCATCATCATCATCATCATCATCATCATGTCCATTATTAATACACTTTGGTAATGTTACAATTGCTAAATCTGTTTTTCAGGCAATGAAGAAAATTTTACTATCACAAAAAGTCCTGTTAAGAACTGTGAATATCTCAGTTGCTCCAGAGCGTAAACTATATCAGAGAAAACAATTTGCCTTGGTAAAGAGCATGCTGGACGAGAGACAGAGACTGGGCGAGAAGGATCTATTTATTCGGTAGAGGAATGGGAAATTTGTTATTGTGATGAATCCTGGAGGTCATGGCAATCCTCGCAAGCGGACCAGTCAGCAGGAAATGTAAATCTTGATGGTGATAATACTTTATCTTCGGATGGTTCCAGAGACATTCTGGGACCAGATAAAGAACCTGATCATTACCTAAATTTGCTTGATAATAATAATAATATCAATTATAAAAAGTTTGAAATCAATTTGCTTTATCAAAATGTCACGAGCTTATTGAATAAAATTAATGAGGTTAGAGACAATATGGAGTGCCTGGATCATGACATATTTGTCATGACTGAAACTTGGCTGAACAACAGTCAACTCACGTCTGAATACTTTGATGTGGATAAATACAATGTAATAAGAACTGATCGTCGAGATTCCAGTAAATCTACAGGGAGTGGTGTTATAATTGTCATTAATAAAAGAATCTGTGCACAAGAGGTGGCTGTACCACATGGCTTAATGGATAAGTTTATTGATGTTGACATGGCATCATGCAAAATTTGTATCAAAAAAATTTTTATAAATATCATTGCAGTTTACTTGCCACCAAAGTATAATATTAATTATAAATTATATTGTGATTTTATAGATATGCTGGTTGAATTTGTCAATGAACTGGATGGAGAGGTCATGCTACTTGTGGATTTTAATATGCCTAATTTTGTGCACCATGAGTCTGGTACCTTGTTTGATAAACTATCAGCGAGTTTTTTGGAGTTTACTAAATATCATGGTCTGCATCAATATAATAACATAATTAACAGTAAGGGAAGATTATAACATTTAGTCTTTTGCTCAGCTGATTGTGTGGCTAGTTTGGCTGATGAGGCTCTAGTTGAGCAAGGGATATGTCACCGTCCTCTCAACGTTATATAATCTTTTTTAACTTCAATTAAATCCTATGATAACAATGGTGACTCTGTGATTCATGGTAAATTTTTCTTTGCTAAAAATTTATTTGATATTTTTAAATATAACCTCACATTTGTTAATTGGTCTGATTTACTAAAATATGATGATATGGATTTAATGGTTGAAAAATATGATAATACTTTGGGTCTTGAAATTGAGAGAGTGTGTAAAAGAGTTAAAATTAAGTCTAGCAAAGAAAAATTTTCTCCATGGATCACCAAGAACACAAGAAGTTTAATTAAAAAAAAAAATAGAATTAGGAATTGGTCAAAATCTTCAACATTAAAACATTATTCAGGGGAAATAAGAGCTTTATCTAATGGTATTAAAAATAAAATAAAACTTGATAGACTCAAATACTTTAAAGAAATTCAACATAATATTAATATGTGTCCAGAAGAATTTTGGGTTTACATTAGTAAGGTAAAGAGTAATGATGGATGGCCAGTAGTAATTCAAGTTGATGATGAAGTAATAACTAATCCACAAGAAATAGTAAACCATTTCGGTGAATATTTTGCATCAGTTTATGAGATGCTAGATAATAATCAATGGCTTAACTGGATAAATGATCATGATGGTATACCAGTTTCTTTGGTAAAGTTTTGTAAAAATGAATTAGTTTATCCTTTAGCAATAATTTTTAAATTAATATTTAGGAATTTAAAATTTTCAACTAACTGGAAAAAAGCCAAGATAAGGCCAATTTATAAAGGTTCGGGTAGAAGAGACAATACTACTAATTATTGACCAATAACTTTTTTATCAGTATTTTCTAAAATATTTGAAAAATCTCTATATAAAATAATCATGAGCTACTTTGAGCCTGTGGTGATTGATCAACAACATGGATTCCTTCCAAAGCGATCAACAGCTACAAATTTGGCGGTTTTAACCGAATATATTAATGAGTCTTTTGCTAATGGTTTTCAAGTAGATGTCATTCATACAGATTTTGCCAAAGCATTTGACAAGGTTCCATTTGTTGGTCTGTTGGTTGCTCTAGATGAGATCAATGTTCCAATTAATCTTATTTATGTTATTACCTCTTATTTAAAAGAAAGAGAAACATTTGTCACACTAAATAATATTAAATCAAGGTTTTTTTTTCCATCATCAGGGGTTCCTCAGGGGTCAAACCTTGGACCTCTTTTATATTTGATCTTTATAAATAGAATTACAAAATATGTAAATTGTAATATTTTGTTCTTTGCTGATGATCTGAAATTATATTTAAGAGTAAAGTCATTAACTGATGTGTTGTCACTACAGGAGGATCTTGACAAATTTGATGATATTTGTAAAAAATGGGGGCTAAAATAAACGAAAAAAAGTTTGAGATAATGACCTTTAGCTTTAGAAAGATAATTCATTGGCATTACATAGTAAATGGAGTTGTGTTAAGTATGTCAATAATTAAGAAAGATTTAATAGTTGTATTTGACACGGCGTTGACATTTATTCCACACATAAGTAGCAGGACCTCTTCAGCGCTTAAAGTATTAGGTATGATTATGAGGATTAATAGAAATTTTGTTGGTTGTGCAATTCTAGAACTATTGTATAAGTCTTTAGTATTAACAAAACTTGAATATGGTGTAACCATATGCTCACCAGATGCATCATATTTGTGTCAAAAGATAGAAAAAGTCCAAAGAAGATTTTTAAGACAGCTTTATTGGAATAAAAATAATGTTTGGCTTGAAAATAGATATGACAATGATAAATTGTGTGCAACAGCTGGATACATTGATCTAAAAAGTAGGAGAAAGTTAATTTAAACTACCTTCTGCTTGAAATTAATTAACTCATTTATTCATTGTCTAGCTTTATTACAAAAAGTAATGATAAATATTCCTCATGTCAATACCAGAGATCGAAGGCCTTTTTATCCTTCTATTAACTCTTCCAGATTTAATAATAAAAAAGTTTCAAACAACTTAATGTTGGCAGTGAATAAGTGAGTTAAATTGTCAAAAAAGGATAATAATTGTTTAGGCATATCCAGACATATTAAATTAGCAAATGTATTGAAGATTAAATAGTATGAGTGGCAAACACAACCATCATGTACAATGTGAATTTAATAATTTTTTATTGACTTTATTATTGTTATCTTATTTTATTTTATATTATTATTTTGTACTTTATTATTATTTTGTGCTATATTAACAATTAATAAGAAAAAAGAAATGTATAAGAAATGTAAATGATATCATGAAAGGCCCTGTCATTTGGCTTTGCCAGCTGGGTTATTTAATAAAATTCTAATTCTAATTCTATTAATATAATTTTGAATATTAAATGATAATGTTCACTTTTTATTCAAAATGTTGAGGTCTGTTTGATTGAGCTTGGTTAAACAGTTGGTAATATTGAAGAAATGGCATTTGCTGAAATGACAATTTAAATAGCAGCTTATCTTGATGATAATAACACTGAAACACCATCAAAGCCATCAACATTAACATCGACATCAACAGTAACAGCAACACGATCAACAACAAGTATTGGTGACAAAAAAAAAAATAATAAATTTTTTTGTTTTTTTTTTTAAGTAGAATTTAATTTAATTTTTTTTTTTTAAATAACTTTTCAAAATTACTCAACCAATTTCTTTCGTTGTATTTAGTATTTTCTCATGTCTCTGCCTTTCTCCGCATATTATAATAGTCGTAGTATTTTTCTCAATACGATACATTACAAGTCTGATTAATCATTTTAGATGCAAATACGCTGATTCGTAATTTAAGCCATCCAGTCCTGTCTCCTGGTTAGCTAAAATAAACATTTGTTTTTATTTTGGTTTTTTTTTTCAAAAATAAAGATATTTGATGAATAATCAAAATAATATATATAATACACTTACTAGCAAAAAAAAAAAAGCACGAAAAGTGAAATAAAAATTTATAATTTCAATTAAATTAATGATACAATGTTTATATTGATTTTTCATTTTTTTTTAACTTATAGTTGATAAAAATGAACAATTTTGGAAATTATCTTGTCTCAATGTTGAAAGACAAGCTTTTCTTTGGCGTAACCTTGATCCCATGGATAAATTCGCACTAACAGGAGGTTATTATAGTACAATAGATGGCCTTCTACTCATGAATATAAGTATATATTTTATTTATAACTTTTACTTAAAAAAATTGAATCAAGTTTATCAGCAAAAAAAAAAAAATACATATAAACCTTTCTCGTCTTTAATAAAACGAGTTCTTCTATTAGTTACTTTTTATGATTTTAAAAAGATGTATATAATTATTATTTTTTTAATAGTAAATTAATTAGATAAAAGGAAATATTTCTTGAAAATAATTCATAATTTATACTTTTTTAGGATGGAAAAATTTGTATATCTGGTGGACGTGACAGACTATTAATATGTTGGCAACTGAATGCAACAAGAACTATTGAACATCAACAAAATGCAAATATTGCATGTGGCTTTGGTCATACAGGATGAATATGGGATATAACATGTCTTGGTGATGAATATGATACATTGATGATACAATTTATAGTTGTAGTTGGGATCGTATTGTTAGAGCTTGGGATCTTTCAAATAATTTTTATCTATAAGAAAATTTAAAATGTACAGCAGTACTTTACATATACGAAAAAAATTATGTCTGTTGTAACGAAAAAACAACTGTTAATAATTTTAATAACCATATTAATTATTAATTTTTTT
>MKYW01000141.1:214049-225254 GCA_015776835.1 Aphidius ervi | reverse complement strand
AAACCATAGAATGGTTTTCTTCAAGAAGAATACTTCTAAAAATATGCCACTAGCTTCTTGTTACAAACGGTCGATGGTTTAAAGCAAGATAATTAACTACTTATTTCAAACAACAAAATGTTTAATACAAACGATAAATTGATTAAATATTTAAATTAAAAAAAAAAAAAAAAAATTGATTGATATTATTTTTGTAGTACATTGATTAGACAAATTGATGAAGACGATTTTTTTTTTTTTTTTATTGAACTACCGAACCTAACCGCCTTGAACAGGAATTGAACTAGGGCCTAATCGAATGGGAAACTAACGCGTTACCGATGCGCCACGGAACCGAACGTGATTCAAGAAGTTAATTTGTTATACATCAAGAACGTTTAGATACAATCAATAAATTACATACAAAACATACATATAATTATCATTTACTTTTTACTATGGTATTTTACTTATGAATTAACTTTAAAAATTAGTTTTATTTTTAAAATAGTCATTTTTTAAAAAATTAAATTATGTCAGTTTATCTAAACTTGATGAAATTCGAATTAAATATCATTTTTCAACTGTTATTCAATTCAGTTATTGTTTATAATAAACTACTTTTTTCTTTTTTCAAACAGAATATTGCCAAGAAGTTTTCTTCTAAAAAATAGAAGAAATTTTTCTCAGTGTAGCAACCCAAATAATTCTACACGCAATAGTTAAACATCTTATTTTTCTTATTAGTTAAATTTCTACAAAAAAAATATGTCTCATTTTATTTGTGTCAAAGCAATTGAAAAATGTTATCAGCTTATTTAAAATATTTATCAATAATTTTTCAATTCATTAGATACTCAAAGAACATTAGCGATTATGAGCAATTAAATTTTAAAAATTTACAATTATTTTCATTATTTTTTTTTATCATAATTAAAATGCACTTAATTTGTATTCGTAATTTTTAAAATTTAATTATTCATAATCACTAATGTTCTTCGAGTATATAAGGAATTGAAAAGTTTCCATTTTCACAATAAACAATTTTCAAAATCAACTTGTGAAAAATATAAAGAATATTCAACTTGATTAAAGTAAGTATATAATCCATTTATAAAATAAAATATAATATTTTACTTTTTTTTGAAGTACCTATTTATTGATTTTATTATATTCCTAATTTTTTTCAAATAAATAATTTCAGATGAAGAACATATCAATATGGATAGTTTTTGGTTTGAGTACACTGTTTTGTGTAAACTCTATTCAAGGAAAGGATTCTCGTAGTGCATGGCGACGAATAGTTGATGATTTTGTAGGTTGTTCCTCATATTTTGGATGTGAGAAGGGAAAATGTTGGGCAGCATGTGGGGGTTCTGTTGCAGAATCAACTTTTTGGTGCTGGACTAGTAAGGCCAATACCTCAACGGCAACTGAATGTACATTATCTACTCAATGTAATGCATGTTGGAAATGTGCAGGTATATGTTTTGTTGGTGAATGATTAATTATCAAGGATCAAATAAATATCAATGATTATAAGTAAATATTTAATATTATATAGAATCATAGTATATGATTGGGAAAGATGAATGTCTCTTTATTATTATTATTATACTTTTAATGTTACATGTACTTGTAATTATTCTGTTGACAAATGTTAGTAGATAAAAATAATATCATCAGCTAAATATACGAATAACGATTTACGTATCAGAATATTCATAAAATATATTGTTTATTAATGATGCTCCAATTGATACTGTGACGATTAATGTTCCAAAAATGTTATATTAAAATTCAAATAAATATTGTAAACTGTAAAAATGAATTTACTATTCAAACATAATTGTTTTCGAATATATTTAATTAATTGTACTTGTTTGTCTCTTATAGTTTCATACGATTTGTATAACTAACTTTCTTAAATAAACTACCTCCTCAACTAATAATATCTATTTTTCTTTTTCTATTTTATTTATAATAACATACATATTTATATTTTTTTATCAATAATTATTCCATCAATTTTTTATCATGTAATTAGTAATTACTTATTTATATTTTTCATTTATTTCATTTACGAGCTTTGTCACTTGTTGACTTTATCGACACCGCATAATTTATTTGTGTTTGAATATGTATCGAAGAATTTTGGAATAATCATTTTCTCTTTTTTTTTTTTTTTTNTTTTTTTTTTTTTTTTTTTTTGATACTTATATTCCATTTTTTATATTAAGTAAATGAAAAAAAAAATAAAATATTCAATACATAATATTTATATAGATACATCTAAATAATCTCACAATAGAGTCGGCTAATGAGAATTTATGATTTCATCTTCTTACGTAAGCCCTTTTTTTAAGATATGTTTTAAAAATTAAAATTTATCAATAAAAAATAATTAAATATATTATTTTATGAAATTTGAAAATTATTAGTTAATTGTTGTTTAATAAAAATGAATTATTAAAATATCTATTGTTGATAAATATCATATCAAAAATATGAAAATAATTATAATTTAATATTTAAATCACTTTGTAACTTACTGTTTTTTAATACCAAAATTTTATAGTTATAATTTGGTGTCGATAAGACATCGTAAATAACTATCTTAATTATTTATTCAACCATTTTTCTTTTTTTTATTTCGATATATAATTTTCTTTTTCTAAGAAATAACAGATATCATGATTCGTATTTTATTTATATTTTTTTTTTTATCGCAAATTATTTACAACATAAATTAATATATATCTCGAGTCATTCGTATAATTTTCATACAAGTGTCATCATTAATAATTTTCACGTAAATTTTGTATTAAATTGTAGTTGAGTTGGGATAAAATTGGAATGATATATCAATTATTGACTGATATAAATTTTTTGAATTAAATAATAAATATGTTTAACTATTTCAATCAAAAAATGATTAAAATTTGTTAATTAAAAACTGTTTCTAGTTATTGATATTCAGAAGCATTGCACAAACATCTTTGTTGATTATGAAAATTTTCTTCTTGTCGTTCTTGTTGTTGTTGATGATGATTCTGCTAGGATTGTGATTGGTGTTCTTGTTGTGATGATTGATAATTTTTTCTTTTATAATTTACAAATTGTTTCTCAAAATTTCACATTAATTTAAAGTTTTTTTTTTTTTGATAGGATAAAAGTTACGTCTTCGCATAGATATATATTTTTATTATTAGCAAATTTTCTTCTTATTAATAAACGAAAACATGCTTGTCTCCCGACTTTTTTATAAGTTGATAATGTAGGACTATATTATTTTAATTTTGAGATTTTTGGTAGCTAGGCCTTTTTGTGAGTGATTAAAAATGAGCATTTAATTTTTTTATTTACTCTTATTATACGGTGATCTTGTATTTATTTTCGGATACAATTAAAGCCCAATACAAATATCATTTCAAACACTATCATTGAAAATATTACTAAAATTATAACAATTCTAGTCGAATCAAGAGCGATAGATCCTTCATTATTCTGCAACAAAAAACCGTAAAAATCACACATATTAACGACCGTGGTGTAAATAAAAATGATTGGTAATCATTATGATAATTTTGAATATAATTTTCTAATAAATATTTATTTTTATTATATAGTGATGCTGATAATTCATTCTCAAGCAATGTTTTCACATCAGACAAAATTTTGTAGCCTTCTTCTTTCGTTTCCTGGTGTTCTCCTTTTTCCCGCTTTTCCAAACTATTTTCTATGTCATGATTATCAGGATGTAAAGATTTGATCTCCTCATACATCGTTTTCATTTTTTGTTCTATCTATTGAATAAGCTTTGTATGGTTCCATGTATTTATCATTTAATTTCATATAATCTTTTATAATTTTTGATATACTTTTTTGTTGTTGATTCAGGTTTGTATTAAGTTTAAAGTTTTCCGTTGATAATTCACTGCTTTGTGGAACTGTCTACTGATTAGCCGGCATCATTGAAAGATTTTTAACAACCATATGTTTGATAGACATTCCACGAATACCCTGAAATTAATAAATGCTCATAAATTAATTTATTACAATTTTTTACAAATATATTTTTAATAAAAAAACTTACTTTTTGGGATGTTAATTTAAAATAAAAGTTTTGGAAAAACATAAACTCTGATTTTTTAATTCAATATTTATACTAAAGTATGTATAATATGCGAAAAACAAAAATAAAAATTAGTTGTATCTCTTATTTTATTTTTTTTTTTCATAATAATAATAATTAATTTTGTATATTTTAAAAAATAAAAATAATTTATAAAATTAATAAAAAAACTAATTAAATAAAAAAACAGAAAATAATATATATATTACTACGTTGGTTGATGAAAAAATGAGAAAAAAAATTAAAAAATATACTTGGGTTGAAAATTACAAGTAGTAAATAAACCAAATAAAAGTACTTACATTTGTTGACTAGAAAAAATTGATAGATGATTTGTATATGATTTCATTGATGTGTATACTGTCCAACTACTGAATTTTTATCGATCAAGCAAATTATAACCACAGCAAAGAAAGTTTTACGCATGCGCTTTAAACTCTTTTTTGAAGAAAAAATGTTTAAAATAAAAATTGGTTATTGTTTATATTTTGGATAACTTTTGAACAAATTAACATAAAAAAGTTTTATTGAGCTCAAAAAATTTGATATTAAATTCCTGAGAGCCACCCTGCCTTGATAAAAATCGCTAAAATCACTCCTTCATTACTATTTTTCAACTGTAACATAAAGGATGATAGTGATTGTTATAAACAATTGCTGATATCAAATTAACAAATGATCAGAGCAAATTTTATCAAGAGAGGGTGGCTCTTGGTATCGAAAAGACAATTAATTTGAGCAATAAAGGAAGCTTGTAAGTTAAAATATTAAAGAGTTATGCAAAATATAAAAAAACAGCAATTTTGTTTTTTTGTTTATTAACAATCTTCTAACGACATTAAAAACAATTTTCAACTCGATTATTATAAATTCTGTCCAATTTTGGCTACTGAAATACTTCGTGGCATTGTTATTGATATATATGTAAATAATGAATACAGTTTTATATGTATTTTTTTTTTATTAAGTTCAAACGTTTTTTAACAATAATTTACGTTTATCTATTTATTTTTCTTGAATATTTTATGATACTATTTCAAAATATAATTACTATATCAATCATCAGTTGATTACATTTTTTGTTTTTGAATAAATATACATACTATATAATTATGTATACATATATGATTATAAAGTAAAAAAAGTTGAATATATAAATATGTATGATAATAAATATTTTCTGGTATTTCCAATGTTAAAAATTACTATCAATATATTCTTGCATGAAGTTTTATTTAAAACAAACATGATAACGTATTTCCAAGTTTCTAGCTTGAAAATTGATAAAGTTATGAACAAAAGTATAAAATGAGCACTCTGCTTACATGTCTTTTAAATAGAAAATATTAAAAATCGATAAGCGACATCAAAAAAAAAAAAAAAAAATTAAAAATAGTAGATGGTTTGTCTTGTTGAACACTAACATTTTAGTGAGTAAGAGAGAAAAAAAAAAAAATTTTTTTTTTTTTTGAAACGGTTTAATACATGTATATACATATATATACATAAAATCACAGATGAAAAGTTTTAATATGATATCTATTCTTTAATTCATTTTTCAAAGATGTTGATAGACGGTTGTTATTCAGATAGAGGTTAAGAAGACTTGGTAAATTATCGAAAAAATCTGACTCAAGACAATTTAGTTGGTTAAACTCTAAGTTGAGGTAATGAAGCTTTTCAAGACCTTTAAATATATCTTTTGGCAATGATTTTAGATGATTATCTCGTAAATGAAGAATCTTGATATTTGATAAACCATTAAAAGTACTTGACTCAAGATAACTTACTTGGTTATATCCAATGCTTAGGTTTTCAAGATTTTTAAGGCGAGTAAATATATCTTTTGGTAATGATGTTAAATTATTTTTTCGTATATGAAGAATCTTGAGATTTAATAAATTGTTAAAGGTACCTGGTTGGAGAGAACTAAGTTGATTTGATGATAGATATAATACTACGAGTTTTTCAAGACAATTGAATATATCGCTCGATAATGATGTTAATTTGTTGCCGTCCAATTCAAGTATTTTAAGATTTGATAAATTATTGAAAGTACCCGGCTCAAGACAATTTAGTCGGTTGTACATCAAATTAAGCGTTCTAACATTTTTAAAGCCAGTAAATATATCTTTCGGAAGAACAACCAAATTTCTGCGGCTGAGATCAATGTCATAACTATTCAGATTTTTACTGAGGAATGCACAAATTGGTGAATCATAAAAAGATATCTTTTTGTTACAAAAATATTTATTAGAATATTGGCTATTAGACATTAAAGCAACATCATCGAATCGTTTTCGTAAATCATCAACTACAACTGTCTGGCTTTCATTATATTGAGTTTGAAAAAATTCTCGTCTCTTTTTCAATAAATCATCTGGTACATTGTCTTCATTGAATTTCATAATAGATAACAATATCTTTAATAAATCAGCTGATTCGTCAAAGCCTTCGGAAATTTTTTTTTTTAACATTGTAAGTTCATGTTGTTGATTTGTCAAATTTAATTGATATTCATTTTCTATTGCTTTTAGTTTTTCTGCTTGTTCTTTCTTCAAAGCAATTGACTCTTGAATAATATTTTCATTTTCATTAATTTTATTTCCCAACTGCAGTGATATATTTGAGTATTTTTGAGTTTTTAAAGATATCTCTAATTGCAAACTATCAATAATACGTTGCATTTCTTCTTTCGTATCATCTTTTTCATGAATAATATCTTTTATTTTCAATTCGAGTGATGTTAAATTTTTTTTCAATTCAACTTGATGATCATGTGATGATAAAAGTCGATTATCACAAGTTGATAAAGTTTCTAAACTTTTATTATACTTTTGATTTATTCCTAAATATTCATCATGTGTTTTTTCTTGTTTTTTCTTCAAAGCAATAGACTCTTGAATTATCTTTTCATTTTCATTAATTTTATTTTCCAACTGCAGTGATATATTTGAGTATTGTTGAGTTTTTAAAGATATCTCTGATTGCAAACTATCAATAATACGTTGCATTTTTATTTTCGTATCATTTTTTTCATCAATATTATCTTTTATTTTTAATTCAAGGGTAGTTAAATTTTTTTCCAATCCAACTTGATGATCATGTGATGACAGAAGACGATTATCACAAGTTAATAAATTTTCTAAAGTTTTAGTATACTTTTTATTCACCTCTGAATATTCAGCAAGTGTTTGTTCTTTATCTTGACTGACTTGTTTACATGTATTATTGAGTTGTGATAATTGATTATTTAAGCCTTTATTTTCCAATAACGATGCTGATAATTTATTGTCAAGCAATGTTTTTCCATCAAGCAAAATTTGGTTTTTTTCTTTTTCCTTATCCAAATCTTCCATAATTTTTGATATTTTTTCTTCTTGTTGTTTCAATTTTGTATCAAGTTTTATAATTCCCAATGAATAAGTGAGCAAATCATTTTCAGTAGTATTCTTTTGACAGTTTTGTTGATTAATCAAATGACTTTCAAGCACATTTTTATAATTTTCAAGCTCTAATACACATGATACAGTTAGATGAGCTTTCAGGTCAATAAAATATTTGTCTAATATCGATGTTACATTCATATGAGTTTTCAGGTCAATCTGACTTTTAATTAAATTCGATGAATCAACTGTATTAATATTATTTGATAATTTTTTCGGTATATTTTGTGCAGTAGTTGAAATTATTGGTGAATCCATTTCACTTGAGCCCTGAAAATTAAACCACATACTTATAAATTCTTTTAGCTTTAACGAAAATTCAATATCGACAGCTTTTTACGGATGATTATACAAAAAATACAATTTTAATGTAATATGTATCAACTTTTATTATGATATACTTACAGAAATAAAAAGACTGCATGCTATGATGAGCATAAATATACCAGTTACTGAGTTAGCTTGCATCATTAGGAGATTTTTAAGAACCATTTTTTTTTTAGAGATATATCACCAACACACTGTAATCAATAAATATTTACGTAAATAATTTCAATTTCTATAAAAAAATTTATATGAAAAATTTCACTCTTTTCCGTGATAATTTAAAATGAATTTTGCATGAAAAAGAAAATTATTATGCATTAATTTTTAAAATTTTTTTTAAACTGTTTTTATATATAATTCAAACATACTTGAATATGTTACTGTGTTTATTGATAAGTGAGAATAAATAAGTTAGAAAATATCTGGGTTCAAAGTTATAAGTAGTAAATAAACCGAATAAAAGTACTTACATTTGTCAATTTGAAAAATAACAAATAAATGATTTATATATGATTTCGTTGATGTGTATATACTGTCCAACTACTGACGAGCGAATAAACTTGTACCAAAAATTATCATAATTTATAAATGTTCCGATTAAGTCTGCTTCATATCAGTTTCCTCAACTGCTTATGTACAACATCCTGTTATTGCCAGATTCGGGGAATACCACAATATTTATCATCGTACTGATAAAAGTCATCTGGGTCATCGTTTTAAGCAATATTTTTTATCAAACTTTCAGAAAGTAAAGCTGCTGTATTTAATGATTATAATATGCTCATGTTAGATCGTAAAATAAAAATTTAATTCTATTAAAAATTATAAGTACATCAACGTAATACATATATTTCTTATACGTATATATATATGTATATATATGTATATATTATTCTTATAGCTTAGCGTACTCAAAAAGTTCAAACATTTCTCACTACTTTTTCTTAATAATTTTTTTTTTTTCGTTCATGCATAAAGATCTTTTTTGATACAAAAATGATAATGTAAATTCCAAGATCTATTCCATAATACATCAGTCATTTGAAGTCACAGGCAAAAAAAATTATTAGCAATTATTTTATTATTGAATTCAAATATCTTGAAAAAAAAATCAAAGTAACTTAAAAATACTATCGTATGTAAAGCTTGAAAAATAGAAAAATATAAAACCAAAAATTGTAACCACTTCATCTCATTGTAACCACTCTTCAAATATGTTGGTGTATATTTTTTTTCAAATTTTACTTCGTTATAAATTATCACAAATAAAAATGAAAAGACAAGTACATATATTCCAGATCAATAAAAAATACCAATAAAATAGATATGTAATTTTTTTAAAAAAAGAACAAATGCATATTTTTTTTTTTTTTTCAAGTTTTCATTGTCATTATTATCTTAAAAATGTTTCACAATGATAAAGTTTAGAATGAATTAAATCATTGTTATAAAAGTCGAAAATTATGTGCGGGTATGCAGGTAAAGATAATTTTTTTTTTTAAATTGATTGATTGCGTAATTATTGTCTATAGAGATAGACATGATCCAATATTTTGTTTTTTTTTTTATTTTTATGTGCGGTGAAGAGAAATGATTCGATTGACATTAAAGAAATGCTATTTGTATCCAAAACCTACTACCATACGGTAAAATTCATTCGTAAATTCATTGATCGAAGCATTTCTATTGATTCATCGAATAAGAAAATGACTTTATATTATAATATTCGAAACAATATGAAGGAGAATATTCAATTGATTATTTCAACATTTGATGATTATCCCGAAGAAATGATTAAAATTCTTGATAATTTTGTATGACTCATGCAAAGAATTTATTCCAAAAATGCACAAGTCACGATCAAAATCTTGAAAAATGTGCAAATTATTTTAATTAAAAAAAAATATCATAGTCTATTTGATGTAACAAAATAAATAGTAAAATTTAAAAATAATTTTTTAGTGTAAAATTAAGTATATAGTTTAATGAAAAATATCACTCACTTTGTTTCTAATTTTATTATTTTGTAGTCAGCTAAAAAATTGTGATTGATTATCCAAGCCTTTATTTTCTATTAGCGATGCTGATAACTTATTGTCAAGTAATGTATTTGCATCAAACAAAATTTTATTTTTTTCTTTTTCTTTATAAGCTATAGCTAAATAATTTTCCATGTCATGATTATGAAGCTGTAAAGACTTGAGCTTTTCATTTATTGTTTTTATATTTTGTTTGTCTATGGAATGAGATTTGTTCAATTTCATGTATTCATAATTTAATTCCATATTATCTTTCATAAATTTTGATATTTTTTCTTGTTGTTGACTCAAGTTTGTATTGAGCTTTGTAATTTCTAACGATAATTCAGTGACTAAGTCATAATGCTTTCGGGTGATATTGTTTTGTTGATAAGTCAAATTTTTATCATTTTCAAGCTCTAATATCGATGATACAGTCGTATGAGTTTTCAGCTCAATTTGACTTTTAATTACATCCGATGAATTAACTGTATTATTATCATTTGACATTTGATGCGATATATATGGTGCAATAGTTGAAATTATTGTTGAATTTATCTCACTTGAGCCCTGAAAATTAAACGATATCTTTATGAATTCCATTAATTTAAAAAAAAATTTATTATCGACAGCTTTTTTACTTTATACTGTCTATTATTACAATTAATTTCCTTTGAAATATACTTACAGAAATGAAAAAACTGCATGTCACAAAGAGCATAAATATACCAGCTACTGAGTTGGCTGGAATCACCAGTAGATTTTTAACTATCATTTTTTTTGAGAGACAATCCACCACCACACTACAATTCATAAATATAAATGTATAAATTATTTTAATTTTTTTAAAAAATTTTAAATGAAAAGTCTCATGGTGATAATTTGTAATTAAATTTTTTTGTTTTCTTTTTTGGAAAAATTAATAAAAAAAATATCAATTTTAATTTGTTAAAAACTGTTTTTATATATGTTACTGTGTTGCTCGATAAAAAAGAGAGAATTTAAGTTGAAAAATATCTGAATTGAAATTTATGGATAGTAAATAAACCAAAAAAAATTACTTACATTTGTTAACTTGAAAAATATTTCGTTGATATGTCTACACTGTCCAACTACTGACGAGCTAATGGCCTGCTACCGAAAATTATCATAATTTATATATGTACAGCTGATCAAGAAAACTTTAACTCTCCTTGACTAAGGCCGTCTTGATCAAGATAGGATTAAGAAAACTTTAACACGTCCGTGATAAGGCCGTCTTGATCCAAACTTGATCAAGAAAACTTTAACTCTTCTTGAC
>MKYW01000141.1:199931-211070 GCA_015776835.1 Aphidius ervi | reverse complement strand
ATTTCAACGCATTGTTTGTTTTCAAATTATTAAAGAATATTAATCACCTGTCGATGGTTTTTTTTTTCAATATTTTCGTTTTGATAATATTATCAAAACAAGTTTATATTTATTTATATTTATATTTACATTTATTTTTCAAGTTAATATTTATTTTTATGCCACGATAGAAGATTTCGAATATTGTTATTTAAAGACAAAAAAATATTATTATCTATCTAAAAATAATTTTTTTAATTTAGATTCGACAAACACTAAGACCAAAAATTTTAGAAAATATTTATAATAGAGTACATTTATAACTACACTTATTGTTATTAACTTTTACTTGTGAGTTTAAAATTAATTTTTATTTCATAATTAAATACAATTGAAAAAATATAATTTTTTTATTCTATTTACAAATATATGTCCCTGATACCGCATCTTTTCGGTTTGACTGCAATATTTTTACTACCATTGCTTCCATTTAGAAAATTGAAAAACAAACAATATCAATTTAAAAATTTACCAAACGGTATTAAAAATTAACAAAATATAAACAACAAATTGTAAATTATTAACAATGGTTTTATACCAAATGTCGATATATATCAAACAAACAATTAAACTTTGAGCATATTCTCAATAATTGCCGTTTCTATAATTAATCGAAGCATGAAATATTATTCGAATTGAATGATTCTAGAAAGAGATGATGATCCAATTTTGGCTATTAAAATAATTCATGATATTAATATTTTATGTAGATGATGAATCAAGCAGTTTTATATATTTATTTTTTTTATGAAAAAAAAGTAAAGAACAATTACTAAGACCAAAGATTTTTTCTGTATTTTTTGGCTTTCATTAATTCATATGTATCATAAGTTACTTCATTTTCTAAAAAATATATATGATAGTTATATTACAAATGGTTGATGACATTTTTTGTTTAAAAATAAATATGGTAAATATTTTTTGTAAATTTTTTATGAAATTGCCAGATAAAAATAATTAAAATTTTTTTTTTTCTGTGTTTAATATTTAATATTTATTTTAAAATCCAGTAAGATATTTCAGGTCACAGAAAGAAGAAAAAAAATCATCCACGCCCAAATATTATTGTAGATAAAAATTTGAAAAAAAAAAAAAAAAAAATTTCAAATCAAGAATTAAAACCACTAACATAAATAAAAAAAAAAAAATTCATATTTAGTTTTAAAAAATACATTTGAAATATGTTTTTTTTGCTTCTATTCATTTAGTTATTTTTTTATTTATTTCCTATTTACATTTGATAATATTTTTTATGAAAAAAATACTATTAAAAAATTCATAAATAGTTTATAAATAAATTTTAATAAATTACAAATTGATGATTATACTATTCTTGAGTAGTAAAAATAACAATTGGAGTAAAAAAATAAATCTTATGCTTTAAAAAAACAGATAGATATGAAGAAAAAAAAATATAAAAGATAAATAATCCATCACGTATCGCACGTTGTAATAGCAATAAATAAATAAAATAATTTATTATACATTTGAAAAAACCTGCCAAAAAATTACAATCACAAAGTGATAAGAAATTGCTTTGTCTCGTTAAATTTTTCGCCAACATGAACTCATTTAAATTATCTTTGTTAATGTAAATAACTTAGTCTAATGATTTAACTCTAATATAAATAAATGACGTTATTAAAAATCACGGGATACTACTTATCAGTTGTGTCGAAAAAAATTCACGACATATAAAAGCTCACTCAAATTTAAAAAATATTCACTTCTAAAATAAATCGCCACGAAAGCCGAGAGTCATAAGATCATATACTGAAAAATGAAGTTGATTATAACAATCATTTTCATATTGATAGTATTCAAAAAGGTATGTAAAAAAAATATTAATTTATTTTTGAATAATTCAATAGCTGTTATGGTTATTTTATTATTAATGTATAGGGACATGGAGGCAGAATGGAATTTAAAAGTAATTCAACATTGCTATTAAACACAAGTATTACGGAAATTATAAAAGAAAATCATTCAAATAGTACTGATAAACTGACTAATTTATACAGAATTCAACAAGACATAATAAATACAGACCATGCTAAGAGCTTTCAACTAATAAAGTCATTTGAATGGAAAACCCTTTTGGACCATGAAAAACATTTGTCTAGCGATAAAAATATAACATGTTGTAAAAATTTTGCGGAGAAATATATTGATGCACTATCGAAAAATGCAACATTCAAGAATGGAGAATATTTTAAAAATCAGACTATCTATTCTACAAATTTCATCCATAAAATTATACAGGTATAGATAATTTTCGTTTTTAAATTGATTTTTTAAGTAAGTAATTGTTTTACACCATAAATATATTATGTTTTTATTTTCATATGAAGAGTGATGATTCGATATTTACAATTAAAAATTGTACTATACATAAAAAAATAAATATAGTACAACTTATACTCGAATGCATCGATCAAAGTATTTCAATTGATTCTCCAACCAAGACAATTACTTTTTATAAAAATATTGAAACTAATATAAAGAAGAATATTAACTTGACAATTTCAACATTAAATGATTATTCTGAAAAATTGTTCGAGTCTCTTGAAAATAATTTAAATCATGCAAAAAATTTATTCCAAAAATGCACAAGTCATGATCAAAAAATTAAAAAATGTGCAAATTATTTTAATTAAAAAAAATATATCATTGTCTATTTGATGTTACAAAATAAATAGTAAAAATTTTTAAATGATAATTTTAAGTAAAATTAAGTAAATAATTATTACTTACTTTATTTCCAAATTTATTATTTTGTATTAAGCTGAAAAACTGTATCGATATTATCACTGAAATAAACTAAAATTACAAAAAAAACATAATAATTTAAAATTTATTTAGAATAATATCTAATATAAATTTATGCTTTATATAATATTATTATTATCTCCAAGTATTCGTATGAACATTAAATAAATAAATAAACAAGTAGATGAAATAATATACATGTTGCTGCACTCGATAATTATTTGTCTATCCTATTTGTCTCGTGAATATTATGTTTCTTGTATTTAAAAAAAAAAAAATCCATGAATTAGAATTCTTTGATAAAATAAGACCATTATTTCAATTGAACCAATTCCAAAAAGTGCTCACCATCATTAATAATACGAAATTTTATGATTCCAATCGAGACAAATTTATTGCGAGTATACATTTATACATGTATATATATTTTTGCTAATCAAATGTATATTAATACATAATTGAATGTAAAAAATAAAAAAATATAAAATGCAGACGATGTATAATGGTTCTATTCTATTTTATATACAAATGAGTCATGTAATTGTTTGAATATGATTAATGCTTTTGAGTTTTTGACAAATGACATTGTTCTAAGCTTCAAGAAAAAAAAAAACTCGTTTAAATTGGATTATATTTGACTCTAATAAGTACTGTACAAACATGAATTATTGTATTAACCACGAGGTAAAACGGTGTTGCTCGGTGAATATTTCGCTTTTTACTTTAAGGGGACATGTACTTTTCCCCTTAAAGTCAATACCCTATTTCAAAGCTTTATACAAGTGACTCCATATTAATTTTTGACGTTATATAAACTTATCTAATTGTCTTTCTGAATGTAAATAATTTAGTCGACTAAATTAAATCTAGTGTAAATAAATGGCGTTGTTAAAAAATCACGCGCAACTGATAAAAAGTAAAAAAATATTCTAAGCACTGTAGTCACGATATATAAAAGCCCAGTCTAATTTAAAAAATTATCACATTTAAAATTAAACATCACGACTGTTTTGACAACTACACTTGAAACCGAGTGTCATAAGATCATTCTGAAAAATGAAGTTCATTATAACAATCACATTCATATTGATAGCATTGAAAAAGGTATGTGAAAATAATATTAATTTATTTTTAAATAATTCAATAGCTGTTATGGTTATTTTATTATTAATATAGGGACATGGAAGTAGAATGGAATCTATAAGTAATTCAACACTACTATCGAATACAAATAAACAGGCAAATATTTACGAGGATCTTGGAAAAAGTGATTCAAATGGTGCTGATAAACTGATTAATTTATACAGAATTCAACAAGACATAATAAATACAAAATATTCAAACAGCTTTCTCAAAATAAGGTCAATTGAATGGATAAACATTTTAGATTATCAAAATCATTTGTCAACTGATAAAAATATAACATGTTGTAAAAATTTTGCGGAGAAATATATTGATACACTAACAAACAACGCTTTATTGGAGAATGGAGAGTATTTTAAAAATCAAACTTTGATTTCTACAAATTTTATCAATAAAATTATACAGGTATAGATAAATTTTCATTTTCAGTTGATTGATTATTGTTTAGTGATAAGTATGATATAATATTTATGTTTCTTTTTATTTTTATATATCAAGAGTAATGATTCGATATCAACATTCAACGAATGCTATTTGTATCCAATACATACTGAAGCACAAATTGTATTTGAATGCATTGATCGAAGCATTTCGATGGAATCTCCAACTAACACAATTAATTTATATAAAAATATTAAAATTAATATGAAGGAGAATATTCAATTGATCATTTCAACATTAAATAATTATTCCATTAAAATGATTAAGTCTCTTGGTAATACTATAAATCATGCAAAAAATTTATTCCATAAATGCACAAGCCATGATCAAAAACTTGAAAAATGTGCAAATTATTTTAATTGAAAAAAAATATCATTGTCCATTTGATGTAACAAAATAAATAGTAAAAATTTTTAAATGATATATATATATATTTTAGAGTAAAATTAAGTATATAATTGGATTAAAAATTTAATTCACTTTGTTTCTAAATTTATTATTTTGTATCCAGCTAAAAAACTGTATCGATATAACTGAAATAAATTAACAAAATTAAATATATATTTAATTTTTATTTGTAAGAAATAAATGAGATTACAAAAAATTGAGATTTATTATAATATTGTTATCTAAAATTATTTTTATAAAAGATAAAAATAAAATAATTTCGCACACGTTATTTTAGCATCCTACATATAAACTACTATAGTATACAATTAAGAGAATGTATACTTTATTTGTCTTGTCTCTTGTTTGTATTTGAATTTTTTGTGTTGATTTCTATTTGTTTTATTGCTATTTATAACTATAATTATTTTGGATTACAAATATTAATTAATAGTTCTTTATTTAGAAAAAAATGAATGTTTCATTTACAGAATGGTTTTAAATATCATCAAAAAATTTTAAAAATTAATATTTAAAACCTTTTTTAACTCTAAAAAATTTACAAATCAAATATTTAATTTAAATATAGCTTTTTAATAATCTCAAAGACTCGTGAACAGTAAACACAGTATCAGAGTCTTTTTCAGTAGGATAGGTTACCCAAAAAAACTCCCAATTATACTCATTTTTCAATATATCTTTCAAATATGTTGTTAGATTATTAATGCTAATATAGAGAGCTTATGAAATTTCAGTAAATTATTGAAAACATCTATTTACCAAGTTATTAATTAATTAACAAATCGTGAGCTGTCACTGCGATCGTAGGTCCGTAGCAAACATATGCGCACTCTTAAGTCACCGTAAATACTAATCTCTTGCACATGCAAACATATAAATGGAGCTTACAATTTGTTAATAATTTAATAACTTGGTAAATTATTGCTAAAATAATTTGAAAATTTAGGAAAAACTTCTTGTTATATACATGAACAATGTTGCCGCTGACAAGTTTTTGAATTCTAAAATTTTCTCGACACTTTTTTATCTTAAAGTTCGAAAAACGTATTTTCCGACCGGCATCACTCAATAAACTAATAAAAAAAAACAATACAAGTAAATAATATTTTAGATGTTACTGTTATTATCTCTAGACTATAACAAAACTATATCTCAAGTTTCAGGTCGATTCATTAATTATTAACAACGTTATGACGATTTAGACCTGGAAAAATAATGTTTTTTTCGAAAAAAAAATTATTAAACTTTATTTTTCAATTCAGTAAATAATTGTAATTGAATATAATTTGTTTGAAAGAAAATATGTCATTTTTGATTCTTTACATAAAGATATTTTTTTTTCTGTTTTAAAATCATTTTTAAATTTTCCTAAATTTAACGCGAACAACGTCGCGTTTCATGGATCTCCGAGCGCTCGTGTCTTTATTGCACCCAGGCACTCAATTGTAGAAAAGCCAAATTGAAAATTATTTATTTCAGGTATTCAAGAAACTAATCTATTAAAAAAATATTGAATAAATTCATATTTTAATCAATTAACTGTCAAATTAAATTTGTACGTTATGATCAGTACGTATTTTTTTAATCATATCACCACGCGTACGCCCAATTATTTTTGGATGATATTCTGGATCAATTGTAAATTTTATTTTAAATAATTTTAATTCACGTTTAATACGTTTTGCTTCAAGACCACCAACACGTTCAAGCATATCAAGAAATATGGAGTTATGTGGATAAATTCGGAGGAAACCAGAGCAATGCGGAGAAAATCAGTGAAAACGAAAAAATTTTGGATAAAATCGGGGAAATATCGGAGAAAAATTCTCGCTAGGGAATTGTGGTTTATTTTTTGAATATTAATACCTTTATGTCCAATAATATATTTATGTACCCATGCTGATGCTTCAATTGATGTTGTTCAATTATTTTTCATTAAGTAAGTTAAAAGAAACACATATTTTGAATTAAACAAAAAACAGACCCAAAAAGTGGTGAATTTTTAAATTAAAAAAAAAATATACATATGTACAATCATTATTTTGATATACATACCTTTATCTTGAGTCATAAGATATACATCAATTGTTTCAAAGATTTGAATAATGAATTATAAAAATTTCAGGATTAAGGGTCTGGATGCACTAACACGTTGAGCACTACAACAGTCTTCAAGCGCACAACGTGTTATTGCATCCAGACTCTCAATTGGCATACAATGTAATTTTATATTTGCAATAATAAATTATCTTGAATTTGGTAAAATTATCATGATAATTTAATAAACAATAAAATTAAATATAAAAAGTACACAGTTTAAATAAAAAAAAAAATACAAAATAAAAACACAGAAAGTGTTAAACAGAAAGAAAATTTTGATGAAAAAAAAAAGTACAATTATTAAGATCAAACATCTTTCATTTATTTTTTGTTTTCCATTAGTTCATATTTTTTTAGTTATTTTTTTTTCTCAAACATTTATGATAATTATTGAAAAAAATTAATTACTATCAATCATTGGTTGATTACATTTCTTGTTTATAAATGAATATGATAAATATTTCTTGTGGAATTATCACATTACCAGGTAAAAATAATTTATAAATTTTTTATTAGTGTTTAATATTTAATATCTACTTTAAAATACACTGAGAGATTTCGGGTCACAGAAAAAAAAAAAATCATCCTCGCCCAAAAATTAATGTAGACAAAATTTAAAAAAAAAAAACCCATTTTTAAATCAAGAATTAAACCACCAACATAAAAAAAAAGATGATTTATATTTAGTTTTGAAAAATACATATGAAATCTTTTTTTGACTTCTTTTTATATACCTATTTTTTTATTAATTTTCTATTTACATTTCTATTTATTTACAAATGCAGTGACCAGGTACACATTCGCATTTATATAAAACAATGGTCCAGGAAGTAGCCGTGGGAGGTGCCATGGAACTGAATTTACTTAGGTCCAAAAAATATTCCATCAAGAAATAAAGATAATTAAAATTTTAACACGTAATTGTTTGAATAATTATAATCCTCTCAAAATTTTGACAAATATCAATGTTTTGTACGTTTTAAATTCAAACACATTAAAATTGTTTTTTTTTTTTTTTTTTTTTGATATTATATTTGACATACTTAATTACTATACAAATGGATTTGTGAACAAAAAAAAAAAAAAGTGCTACGTTCTTATTTTTTATTGTAAATAAATGGATTAAATCGTTATAGAAATCCATTTTTTTTATATTTCTGAACACAACTTGAGATACGATATGTGCTCGTACATGTAGCCTCATTAAATTTTTCGGTCGTATAAAGTTATTTATTAGTATTTCTTATGTAAATAATTTTGTCTACTAAATTAATTCTAGTATAAATAAATGACGTTTTCAGAAATCACGTGCAACTACTTATAAAATGTAAAAAAAAATTCCAAGCCCTGTAATCACAATATATAAAAGCCCACTGCAATTTAAAAAAATTATCACTTTTAAAATTAAACGTCACGACTTTCTGACAACTAGACTCGAAGTAGAGTGTCTTGAGATCATACTGAAAAATGAAGTCCATCATAACAATAATTTTTATATTGGTCGATTGAAGGTACAAACAATCATTATACGAGATATGAAGATTACAATGTTTGTGTAAAACATAAATATGTAAACTCAACAGTTTATACGAATACTTTAAGATAATACTAATAATATTATAAAGCATAGATTTATATTGAATATTATCTTAAATAAATTTTAAATTATTATTTTTTATTGTAATTTTAGTTTATTTCAATCATAATGACACAGTTTTTTAGCTAAATACAAAGTAATAAATTTAAAAACAAATTAAGTAATATTTTTTACCTAATTACACTCTAAATCATCATTTAAAAATGATTACTATTTATTTTGTTACATCAAATAGACAATGATATGTTTTTTTTAATTAAAATAATTTGCACATTTTTCAATTTTTTGATCATGACTCGTGCATTTTTGGAATAAAGTTTTTGCATGTTTAATATTATTTTCAAGAGACTCGAACGATTTCTCAGAATAATCATTCAATGTTGAAATTGTCAAGTTAATATTCTTCTTTATATTAGTTTCAATATTTTTATAAAAAGTAATTGTCTTGGTTGGAGAATTAATCGAAATACTTTGATCGATGCATTCGAGTATAAGTTGTACTATATTTATTTTTTTATGTATAGTACAATTTTTAATTGTAAATATCGAATCATCACTCTTCATATGAAAATAAAAACATAATATATTTATGGTGTAAATCAATTACTTACTTAAAAAATCAATTTAAAAACGAAAATTATCTATACCTGTATAATTTTATGGATGAAATTTGTAGAATAGATAGTCTGATTTTTAAAATATTCTCCATTTTTGAATGTTGCATTTTTCGATAATTTATCAATATATTTCTCCGCAAAATTTTTACAACATGTGATATTTTTATCGCTAGGCAAATGTTTTTCATGATCCAAAATGGTTTTCCATTCAAGCGACTTTATTAGTTGAAAGCTTTTAGCATGTTCTGTATTTAGTATGTCTTGTTGAATTCTGTATAAATTAGTCAGTTTATCAGTACTATTTAAATCGTTTTTTTTTATATTTTCCGGAAAACTTGTGTTTGATAGTAATGTTGAATAATGTTGAATAATGGATTCTATTGTACTTCCATGTCCCTATATTAATAATAAAATAAACATAACAGCTATTAAACTATTTAAAAGTAAATTAATATTATTTTTACTTACCTTTTTCAATACTATTAATATGAAAATGATTGTTATAATGAACTTCATTTTTCAGTATATGATCTTATGACTTTCGGCTTCAAGTGAAATTGTCATTTATTTTAGAAGTGATAATTTTTTTCAATTGCAGTGGGCTTTTATATATTGTGATTACAGGGCCTGGAATTTTTTTTTTAATTTTATAAGTAGTTGTGCGTGATTTCTGAATACGTCATTTATTTATACTAGAATTAATTTAGTAGACTAAATTATTTACATAAAAAAGAAAAATAAATAACTTTATACGAACGAAAAATTTAATGAGGCCACATGTACGAGCAAATATCCCAATTTATGTTCTGATATTTGAAAATAAATGTATTTAATTCACATATTTACATTAAAAACGTTGCATTTTTTTTTTTTTATTCACAAATTTATTTGTATAGAAATTACGTATGTCAAATAAAATATCAGAAAAAAAATAATTTCAATGTGTTTGAATTTGATACGTATAAAACATTGATTTCTGTCAAAATTTCAAAACGATTATAATTATTCAAACAATTATGTTTGTAAAAATTTTAATTACCTTTATTTCTTAATGCAACAAGTAATTATTACGTTTATCGATGTTAAAAAATATATCAACAACAGATACATGAGATGCTGAACGAGTCGATGATTGTTTACTTGAATATTCAACTTTATCTCCAATACATGGATAATTAATTTGTACGTCATGATCAGTACGTATTTTTTTAATAATAGCACCACCACGTCAAATTATTTTTGGATGATTTTCTGGATCAATTGCAAATTTTAATTAAAATGATTTTAATTCACGTTCAATACGTTTTGCTTCAAGACCACCAACACGTTCAAGCATATCAAGAAATATGGAGTAATGTGGATAAATTCGGAAGAAATCGGTGCGACGCGAAGAAAATCGGTGGAAACGAAAAAATTTTGGATAAAATCGGAGAAATATTGGAGAAAAATTTGCGCCAGGGAATTGTGGTTTATTTTTTTAATATTAATACCTTCACGTCCAATAATATATTTATGTACTCATGATGGTGCTTCAATTGATGTTGTTCAATTATTTTTTATTAATTCATTTGAAAAAAACACATATTTTGATTTTAACATAAAGAGACCCAAAAAGCAGTGAATGTTTAAATAAAAAAAAAAATATACATATTCACAAAAAGTATTACTTTAATTTTCATTCAAAACTATAAGTATATCAATTTATTTTTTTTTTTAAGGTTCGATAAAGTTTCTTGATCGATGGTCTAGACGCAATAACACGTTGAGCACTATAACAGTCTCCGAGCACTCAACGTACGCCCGAGTGGAAATCTGTTCAGGCTAGCTTGATTTGCTCCCAATCTTGATCAATACTTGATCAATGTTGCCTTAACTCAGGAAACCTGATCAAGTTTTGATCAAGATTTGATCAAGATGCTTTATTAAGGACAACCTGCTCAAGATAGGATCAAGAAAACTTTAACTCGTCCGTGATAAGGCCGTCTTGATCCAAACTTGATCAAGAAAACTTTAACTCTTCTTGAC
>MKYW01000141.1:133436-166413 GCA_015776835.1 Aphidius ervi | reverse complement strand
AATAATGACAAAAAAAAAAAAAAAAAAAATACGAGTTGACCGTCTTAATCTAGTCTTGCAACTGACCAATTTTCAGAATGATACGAGATAGTGAGGCCCACATTGACGTTCGGAATTGGTAGACCTGCTCATATATATTGAAAGAAAAAAAAATTAATAACTCGAACATTTTAAGACGATTGTTATCTTGGTGGAGCTGATGATGTTATTGATCTATTTGCCCGAGTTCCTCATTCACGACGACATTCTTCTACTTGTTTTTCCATTTTTAAGTTCTTTTGTTCTTTGATAAAACAGATCCTTTTTTTTTTACCAAAAAATAAAATAAATAAATAATCTGCTTCAACAATTATTGATAATATATATTTTTAATTAATTACCTGTTGTCTCATGAATTACCATCAACTGACTATTTGAACCATCCCAATACAATGGATTTTCATACAATAATAATTGACTTTTTGTATATGACCACAATGATAGTTATTAAAAAATGTTCATTAAATTGAAATGCGTTTGAAAATTGTTGACTTATTTGCTAAAAACAATTAATAAAATTGTAAAATTACTAGTGATCTATCAGCATCACTGTGATGCGCATCACCATGTCCAATACTTTATTCACATTTATGACCAAAACTAAGCCATTCTTTTTCAATGAGAACTTTGAAGCCTTTAATTGTTCTGTAAAATGGATTTATTAATATCTTTTTTACTGACTGTTGAGCTTGCAAAATTCTTATATTCTGTCATTAAAGTCAATATCTCAATAAATTTATGTATTAATAATTCAATTACACCATTGAATTTGAATATTGTCTGCGTCTGACTAAATTCTGGCTCCACTACTGAATTTAATTTTTAATCAAAGTTTACATGGAACTTTGATGATTCTTTTTAATGTAAAAAAAAAAACAAACCAAATAATATAAATCAATTGAACTGATAATACAAAATACTAATAAAACAGAAAAAATAATTCTTTTAATTTTATTTCATATTATACCTTAATTTTTTATTAAGTCCTTGTGTCGTTTTTATACATCAAAACAAACAATTAAATTTATGACAATTTAAGTTGAATTTTTACTTTTTAAATATACTAGCTTTTTTATAATTAGAAAATTTAGAATACTGTAAGTTTCATAAATAATATAGAGACATACTATCAAATAACATTAAATAAAATTTAACAAATTACAAGTATAATATACTCTAGTAATGTAATATACTCAGTCAATATACGTAATAAATTATTACTAACAATTATTCTGTCCTTATTGATAATAAAAATGGCAGCACAAAATTATTTAATAATTATCATAATATACCTTATTATTTCATTCGAAAAAAAGAAAAAATAAGAAAGTCTTTAATTTTTTTTAACAAATAATAATTGATAAAATCTCTGAAATTGTGAAAATTATCTGAAGAACTGCCAGGTTAATTAGCTAGTTTTTTATAAAATTAAGAAATAATAATAATTCATTTTTTGGTTTTTAATTAATTTATATTTATTTCAACATGGATTATATAAAACAAAAAATTTAAAAATTAATTTACATTTTGTATTTTTAAATGTTGTATCAAATTGTAAAACAAAAAAAAAAATAAAATAATTATCTAAAATTGATAAATTAAAATGCCATTGGTAATTAATTTTATTTCTTCACATTTTGTGGAAGGAAAATGTGCATTCGCTATAATTTTTTATATTTTTGCAATTATTCATTTTGAATAATAAAAAAATTATTTTTATGTCTTCATAATTATTAGTTGTCTATTTAAAATATATTGACACGTTTTTAAAATACGCGTCATTGGAAAAATTAAATATATTTTCGTTTTCTTATCTAAAAATGATTCACTAGTCTTATTTCATTTTGATTTTTTTAATCGATGATAATATTTCATGAATATATACATTATTTTTTAAAGTTGAATTTTCATTTTTCATCGAAAATATAAAAATATATAAATAATGTTTGTAGTTTTTTAATTATTAGCGGATTAAGTATTTTTGGCAAAGAAAAATAATTATTTGCTTATATGAATCACTTTTTTTGCCGATTGTTCTAATGGCTTCATAAGTATTTAATCATTATATTCTTTTCTTAGCTTATTATGTAATTGCCTAAAACAATAAAATAATAATTAAAATAATTAAATTTCTATTTAGTACTGAAATAAAAAATAAAAAAAAAGCTGACGTGTCTTAAAAATATTGACGCCGATAAATATACTTAGATTATTGAAAAAAAAAAACCAATCTTAGTGTGAATAGAAAATGTACAAAAATATTCAAATTGTTTAAATGATAAGGTTGCGTTTCATCAAGGGAGGAAAAAGAAAAACCAGTGACATAATGCCTGATAACAATTTCGTCCAATGAGCGTGATGTTGGATCACCCAGGTGGGACAAAACATCCATCAAACTTTTGTATAAAAAGAGCCATCAGCAACAGGTCGATAGTCAGTGGCTCAGTGAACTTCTTCATAGTAAGTTGTCACTAGCCTTGCATACTGACCAGGTTTTAATACCAAATAATTGTAAGTTAAATATTTTCTACATATTATTATGCTTGTGTATATTAAAGAAATAGAATATTAGCAGCGATTTGAATCTATCTTGGTGCGGTTGCATTAAGTCCTCACCGAGCTGGATTCAATCGGTGAAGATTTCTAAAAGGTTTTTTTTTTTAAAACAGTTTTTTATTAAATTATTCTTTTATGTTATTATTATTTTGTATTAATAATATTTATTTACAGATATTGCCACGCATACAATTTTTGCACCAACTTATATTACTCTGTCAATTTAGCTATATATGTATTATTTGATTTTTATAAAGCTAGATCAACAGAGTAATATCGCTTGGTCTTATTCAACAATTTATACTTATATATTTTTTTGTTAATTAGTTATTTTTATATTTTAGCTTTTATTTTATCATCAAGTCAGTTGAGCCTCAGGCAAACTATCGTTGGAATATGTTTGAATAGAACAACATATCACAGCGCTGGTTACCCGATGGCTCAACTGCCAAATCATCATCGACACCAACATAAATACATTCTTATCAGTAAATTTTATTTTTTTATTTTTTTTACATAGAAAATATAAAAAAACCCAAATAAGTCATTAGTTTTGATTATTTATTTTTAAATATGCTTTGGAAATTTCCATTAATTTCTAATAAAACAAAATAATAAGTACAGGGTGGGATAAACTAACTTCAGTTATGCATTATTCGAGTCATCACTGGGTTATGTTTGTCGTACGCCAATACTTAATATCATCAAATAAATACCCTAATTAATTAATTTTTACTAGCTTTTATTTTATTTTATTTTATCATCAAGTCAGTTGAACCTCAGGCAAACTATCGTTGGAATATGTTTGAATAGAACAACATATCACAGCGCTATTTACCCGATGGCTCAACTGCCACATCATCATCGACACCAACATAAATACATTCTTATCAGTATATTTTATTTTTTTATTTTTTCTATGTGAAAAAATGAAAAAAACCCTAATGAGTCATCAGTGTTGATCATTGCTAGTTAGGTTTTGGAAATTTCCATTAATTTATAATAAAACAAAATAATAAGTACAGGGTGGGATAAACTAACTTCAGTTATGCATTACTCAAGTCATCACTGGGTTATGTTTGTCGTACGCCAATACTTAATATCATCAAATAAATACCTTAATTAATTAATGTTTACTGAAAATAATCATCTTGTTTGTAAGACTTGTAGGAAAATCAGATATACACTTGAAACTGCTATTCCTAATATTGGATTTTGTGATTCATCAATAATTTCTAAATATTAATTAATTAACGTTTTTTAATAAATTAGTCATGAAATTATTTACAAAATATATATGTTGAAAGGAAAAAAAAATTAATTATACCTCACCATCTTATAATTTAATTTCAATATTATTTTCATTTCTTCCAGTACGCCTTAAATTATTTAAACCCTTGCTCCATACTCTGGACACGTTTATTATACTATATTTATTTTACCACCAGAAATCTAAATTGAACATAAATAATCAATCTTGAATATTTATAACTTGAGTTGTTTGTTATAAAGATATATTATCCAGATTTTGTTGTTGGTTACAACAACCTGCGTCGTCCTATGTTCTTATCGGCAATTTTTCTGAAAAATATCTAGGCACGCAAAAAATCGAGGAGGTAAATTTTTCTAAGCACTATGTTCTTGATACATATCAAAAAAATTAAAAAAAAAGCTAAGCAAACAGGAAATCGAGAAGATGAATTCTTAACAATATTTAATCGAAAATATAAATGCAAATTATTCAAATATAAAAAACCAATATGAAAACTAAATTGATAAAATCTTTATTATAATATTCTACAATGTTTTTTGTTTTATTTTCTCATTGCAATATAGGAGTAGAAATTTATTTTTAAATATATATTTTCTTCCAGTTTTAATAGGATTATGGAATTACAAATTATTTCTTAAATTAATATTACAATATTCACTATAATTATAATATAAATTAGAAAAATAAAAATAAAAAAAAACAACATCATAGCATGTCATAGTGATTATTAATTTGACTCGATTTAAATAAATTTTAAAACACCAAATAAAACACCTTATATTATGGCACTACTTTCAATTAATATTTAATTAAACTAAAATTAAAAAATTTTTTTTTTCTATTGTGCTTTTAATAAGGAAAATGATTAATTATTTTTTACTATGTCAATTAATTAATACATCGAATATACAAATTTTAAATACATACCATAATTAAAAACATGGATTTATTAACCAAGTCATCCATGTATAATGTATATATTATAATAATATTCAAAAAAATTCATTTAAAAAAAATTATACAATCATTTCATAACAAGTAGAAATTTTCTGTGTCATAAATAATTATTTTGTTTGATTGCTCGAATAATCAATAAAGACAATGAACCAAACTATACTATAGAATTCCTCAGCACTTGATTAACTAACAGAAAATTATATTGTCAATTATGTTGGATTTATAAAATTACTCTATTTTTTATTATTTAATTTTAATTAGTACAGATAATAGTATTTATGTATATATACTAAATTTAGTTCAAAAAATTGATAAACAATTATTTTTTAGTGATAATAATCACATGATTCCGGAAATCTAAAGATGTCTGAATGATATACCAATTGATTCATTTATATTTATTTATACTGGTCGATTATTAATTAAACAAGGAGCAAATAAAGGTGGTAAAAATTATGGTGATGAATATTTTGCTACATTGGATTATGTAAAAGTTGTAGTAAAAGCTGGAGCAATAGAAGCTATAATGAGATGGAATTATAATTATGCTGTCAATTAAATTCTTGGCAAATTAAATATTTGTCGTTGCGGTGCAAAACTTGTCAAGAACGTCTTCTCTAAATATAAATTCGCAGAATAAAGAAAAAATAAATGAAAAAGCAAACAGAGAAGTAATTTTTTTTTTTTTTACTAAGTTTCATACAACAGTTAGAAAAAAATAATAGTAAATAAGAAAAAAAAAGTTGACACTTGAAATATTTGAAATTTTTAGCATACAAATGCAGTTTTTTTTTTTTTTTAAATTTTTAATTTAACATTAAAAATAAACTTTCAATATTACTTAATTTATTTATCAGTCTGATTGTATACGTAGTTATCAGATGTAATATTAAATATTTTTTTTATGTATTTGGAAAAAGAACATTGTATTACTTTTGACAAACATGTTTATCATTTTTAATTTATAAACTTTATAACACAAAGTTCATCGAAAAATAATACGTCAATTATCATTACTTATATTATAATGGCTCATGGATAATCATCAGTTTAATCGTGATAATAAGATAAATTTTTTCTGATTATTGATTAACAGTTCAAAAAAAAAGTATTGAATGTACCCTTGAATCGCTTGATTCTTTTAGGCAGATAGATTTCATAACTCGTTTTTTCCGGACCTTCTAAGTAAACTTTGAAATATGATGATTGATAAAATGGATCGTCGAAAATACCATTATGGTTTTCAAGAGAAGTTTTCAAATATAGAGGTCTTTCAGATTTACGAGCTGTCACTATGTCTCCTATCTTTTTGATACCCTCATAAGTTATTTTGTTACCAGAACAACCAAGAGCACATAAACTTGGTGAATTTTCAACAGCTTGAATGAGTGAGTAATCAGTAAGATTAGAGCATTCTATTAAGCATAATTGGGCCATGTCTCGAAATAATACAACTGAAGAATCAGTGATAAGTTCATTTGGATTTTTTGGGACAATTAATAAGTTTGCTAATTTTTTCATTTTTGTAAGTGCAATTATACCAATATCTGTTACATTATCGCCGGTTATTTTTAAATTTTCCAAGTTGTCAGCGGTATTTGCGAGATTAATTAATAAATCATCCGTAGCTGGAATACGAAGATGAAAAAGCAAGTGTGTAAATTTTTTTATATTCAATTCGGAAAAAGCCATATCTGGGTATACTATTGCACTCCAATACTTCCAGTGATCATAATGAAATTGAAGAATATTTCCGTTTCTTTTAAGTGATGCTGCTCTTAATGATGAGAAATCCATTTTGTAACCAAATACCTCAAGATGATTTAAAACTTTCAATTCACCAAAGATCTGAAAAAAAAAAAAAATCATTTACTAAAATTATTTTTTGCAAGAATATATAAATTTGTTTGTTTTTTTTTTTAATTTATAAATTTTAACTTACAGCAGTGAATGAGCCTGGTATGTATATTGAGTGTGAAAAAGACATTTCCCAATTTGCAATAAAAAGATGATTCAAGGAACCAGCAACATTTTTCAATGACTCAATAAATGTTTCTGGTACACTTGATTCACATTGAAATGTAATTTTTAAAGTTTTCAGATTAAACAATTCGGAAAAGGAAAAACTTTGTCTTATTAACTGTCTTAAAGTGGAGATTAATATTGCAAACAATATATTAATAAAGAAATCAAACTTTGAAGAGGGCTTATGTGCTCGAATAATCAATAAAGACAATGAACCAAAGTGGAATTCCCCAGCACTTGATTAACTAACAGAAAATTATAGAACAATATTACAATATTGACTATAAATATAATATAAATTAGAAAAAAAAAAAATAAAAAAAAACATCGCATAGCATGACATAGTGATTATTAATTTTACTTGATTTAAATAAATCTTAAAACACCTTATATTATGGCACTACTTTTAATTAATATTTAATTCAACTAAGATCAACAATTTTTTTTTTTTCTATTGTGCTCTTAATAAGGAAAATGATTAATTATATTTTACTATGTCAATTAATTATTACATCGAATATACAGTTTTTAAATACACACCATAATTAAAAACATTGATTTATCAATCAAGTTATCCATGTTATAATTTATAATAATTTATAATAACATTCAATAAATATATATATTCAATTACGAAAAAAAGTGAGCCTTTATATTCGTAGCTTTCTTTTCATATTTATGATAAAATTCGAAATCGATATTTGTAAAATGATTGATCTTGTTCTATCATGCCAAAATAATTCAACAATAAAAATACAAAATCCAATACTCAATCCTATATAATTGCTAAAAATTTAAGTGCAAAATTTATATGTTCAAATTTCAGAGGTTTTGGTTTATCAGATGTACCATTATTTTGAATTTTATTTAGATGCATCAATTTATATTTAAGTAGTTCATGCTCAATATATTTTTTTAAAATAACATTAACACGTTTTTTTAAAGGCCAATTTTGTCTCATTGCCAAAACTGGATAAGTTTTAATAAATGGCATTTTTGACAAATACAATTTTGGATATTGTAAAGCTTTATCTCTTAAAAAAAACATTCCATGTACACAAACACTTGATGAATCATTAAGAACGTGTTCAACACAAGAATCAACACTGTTTATTATCAAAGATCGATTACCTAATCTTTCATCTAAAAAATTGAGCGTAAATTTTGTAATTTTTGTAAAATTATTTATTTGACATTGATACAATATAAGAATGATTAATTTGTGATGTGGCAAAGCCAATACAAAGTCAACACCAATACAAGTTTCAAAAGTAGTTTTCGGATGCACCTTATACTTCGGTAGCTGGACACAGAGTAGTTTAATAATTTTTCTAATTTATAATTCTTAAAATTAACCAACGAATTAGTCATGTCACGTGACTGATGTGGTGGGATTATCGAAACATCAATGTGTTACTTTTCGCTTGCTACAAATTGTTTATTATTTTTACTATGCATATATTATCTTGATAGGCTCGATACTTTTTTCTAAATATTTAATTTTAAAATATATATATGAATCAAAATGTTCAATATACTATCAAAAATTTCAAACATCTTTTAAGTATACATCATGCATTTAATTTCAATTTTTTTTTATATATATATATGTAAAATTATATCTTGTGCTGTTGATCCATTATATTCTTGTAAATTCACAGTACGAAAACTCAAATTTTAACGTAAATTTTCATTGAAAATCAACTATTGTACCGGAAATTTAAGGTATTACGCGTAATACTTGAATTTTAGTGTAAATTGTTTCAAAAAAACATGAAATTCCATGCACATTTTTAGTACGTCCTATTGTCTAATAATATTTGAGTACTGTTCCTTTCAAATAACTGTACAATAGTAGAAATAATTTTCCAATACTAAGCATTAAAATTCCAGGATCTCACATGAAAATTACTTTGCATTGGTAGAGCTGTTCATTGGCCGGTTATTTATTATTTTTGATGAAGAGGCGGATCCCATCAACGCGCATCCGCAAAGCTTGAAGCTCTATGATAAGTTCAATGATTTATTATAATGTGTAATAGAATTTATTAAATATTATTAATTATAAAAACAATCAATTAACATAAATAAACAAATTGTAATAAAAAAAATAATAAATTTAAGTAACCCATACAAAACTTAAGTTGAAAAAAAAATTGAATATTAAATTAATATTAAAAATAAAAATTAATGTAAAAAATATTAATGATTGAAAATAATAATGTTAAACAAAGCTTGTAAACTTCATATTATATTTATTAGTAACAATGGATTAAAGAAAACCTAAGACTAATAATATAAATGATAATATTGTAATAAATTTAAATTTTTATTATTAAAATTCAATAATATTTGTAGACTTGTTCACATACGCAGTATATACTACGCGCAGCTTTTTATACGCAGCTTCTACCAGGTAACTTCTGCTTTCGTTTGTTCTTGAAGAAGACCATACCTTTTTAAAAACAATCTCAAAATTGAAATCGTTTTGTTATTTATTTGATTTTGAAAATTATAAAAATAATAAATTATATATATTAATTTATTATATAGTTATTATAATTCTGTGAATTATAAATTATATATTCAATATACTGATTTTAAATTGACTTTATTGCATTAATTTTAATTTTAAAACATCTCAATCAATTCAGTATCAAGTTTAACATTCAATTTTTGTTGCGAATAAAATTTTAACCTCCGAACAATATTAAATTTACATTTCATTTGCCAGTTATCAAATCTCAAGCTGCTATATTTACAAAAAAGTTATGACATAGGTGTCATAACTCTTCATCTATAGTTGATGCATACGTTTTTCTGTATCATACTATAGATGGTGAATTATGACACCCATGTCATAACTTTCTTGTTGATAGCAGCCCAGGACACATGCATACATGCCAATATTGAAACAAATCTAAGCATATATTTATGCTCCCATTAATCAAGATGACTATTTTATTTTGGGCATGAGAAACAAAAACAAAACTTACACGGTCAAAAAATTCTGTAATATATGAAAATAGCCAAATGAATATTATTTCCACGGATGAAAACGAATTATTTGGTAATTACAGGGCCTGAGTTCTGATATTTCCCAAATGAAGTGAACAAACACATTCGAATGTATTAAACGCCGGAAAAACAGGAGCCTCGGGGATAGCCATGGGACCTGTCTACTTCATTTGGGAAATATCGAAAATCAGGCCCTGTATTTTTCAAATTACTCATTTTCATCCACACAGCTTTTGGTACTTGAATATCCATGAGTAACAATAAATAATAGAATGGAATTGTTGTTTCGTGTGTGCCTAGGGTCTCTACCATGTGCTCGACATGCTCGATTGACAGATCTACTTTTATGGGGTCAAAATTCAACCTACTGTTAATTTTTCTACTTTTGTCAGGTCATCTTTATTGCCTTCTCTTTTTTTTAAAACTTGATGAATAGCCACGTGTAAAATTTTCACGAGAAAAATCTTGAGACACTTGTTGCTCTATCTACTCAACTGCAATACACAAAAAATAATTTTAAATTAGTTTTTTCTTAAATAAATTAAAAATAAAATTATTGTTTCTTGGGATTAATTAACTTGAAGGATTGTAAAATTTTTGTAAAAGTATTATGCATTTGAAAAAAAAAAAAGAAAACTGCCTCCACGAGAAAACATACAGTTATGCTGATGTGATGAATTTTGTCTATCGCCAATCTAATTTCGGCGACCGCGACCTATAAAAGCGACCTAGGAAATTCACTAAAAATATACATTATTATACTGTTAGGCGTGATGTTTTTTTTTTTTTTTATTTTCCAACACAAAAACATGACTCGTTTGTTTGACTTGATATGTCTTTCATTTTAATATTTGTTATTTAATTTTTTTTTCTATTATATATTTATTTTTTCAAATGCATTGAATAATTTTCAAAAATACAGCGATAAACTTACTCAGGTATACACACACAAAAAGCAAATAAATAAAAAAAATATTTGGCAGATTTTCAATTAAATTGTTCTCACACAAATACATTATAACCACGAATAATAATAAAAATAAAAAAAAGATAATTGAAAAATCAAAACAAGACACTGTATTTTTAAATTCTTTAAATGTCAAATAATTACAAAATAATATCAAGTAAAGAAAAATAGCAATATGACAAGTGTTAAGCCAAATAGTTTAGATAAAAATGTAGGAACAATTCAAGATACATTGACAAAAAAAAAGAATCGTTGTCCTCTATTAACATTGAACAAAAATTCATCATTAAATTCTATCAATAAAGCTCTGAATGATCATATTGTTTTGGTTGGAAGTAAAAATAATTATTGCAAATCGAATGACTTATCTTTTTGTCACGATAGTTCAACTTGTTTTCCGTGTTACAGGTATGGATATTATTATGTCTCTAGAGAATACAAGTACCTTTTTAACTAACTGTACGTACTTCCTGATTTATCATGTAACTTTTCTATTTTATATATTGACTTACTTTCTCTTGATAAGAAGTGAATCTATGTCAATTTTTTTGTGTTTAATTAATTAATTTGTTGTTTTTATTATTATTTGATAATAGCTCCGAGAGTCACGATGTTGTTTTGGTTAAAGACATTGGAGTGTCTTGTGAGTTGATTAAACCAAATTATAATCAACAAGCAAAACAATCATCAAAAGAAAAAAAAAATTATCGTGATGAATTAATATCAGTAACAAAAAAAATTGGTTCTTACACAAAGGAATTAATCAGCAATTTTTGTGATAGTCCACGAAGAGCTGGTGACAATTGCAGCAAAAAAATTCCGATTGCCAAAGAATACTTGGACAATGATGGTCGAGTGTGTCTGAAGTTACGACTTGAGGATTCCAATAAATTGTGTCACATGAATAAATTATCAAAAATATCAATTAATAAAAAATCCAATCACAAAATAAAAACTTACCAATCAAGTCACAAACCAGATGATATTAAAATCATTTATCCCGGAAAAAATCCGTCAGTGGAAGACGTTTGGTCGACTCAAACATCGTCATTGTACAACTACTTAACCGGACGAAAAAATAAATGATTATTACTAGTACTTAAATTATAAAGTGATATAATTTGGAGTAACGATTCTGGCCCAAAATTTTTACATCTAAAAAAATAATAAAAAAAATAAATTTAAAAAATAAAAATTTTTTTTTTCAAAAATCAAAATTTCATAGGAAAAATTCGGAAGGTTTCTCTATATTCTTTACCGTTTTTCTGAACTTCAAGACACATTTCAAGGATTTTTGCCGAATTGTCCATGGTAAAAATATTTCTACGAACTTTAACGAACTTTCTACGAATTTTTGAAAGTAGTTCTTCTAAAGTCCCAAACTATCGAAAAAGTTTCTCTGAAGAGCCAAATGAATTCAGAAAAATATTCAAAAAAAATCTAGAAATTATTTTTACTAATAGTCAAACTTTTCTGAAGCTCCAAAAAAATCGGAGAAACATTCAGAGAAAATTTCGGAACAATTTTTACACATGGTCGACTTTCGTAGAAGTCCCTGAGCAATCGGAGAAGTTTCTCCGAAAGCCAAAAAACTCGGAGAAATTTTAAGAGATAATTCCAAGACTATTTTCTCGAATGGCCAGGGTTTTTCTGATAATATAACTCCGGACACATCTTTTCATTATTCTCAATTCGTTAATTACAGTATCATCTAATTATATGAATTTTAAAAATTATAAATATCCTTGCGTAAAGATTTCTCCGTCAATTCTCCGCAATTACTTCGGCATTACTACACATGGACCTACTGATGGAGAAATCACTCCGTCATTGATCACGTGCCAGAAAAATGACTCCTGATTGGGCCAAACTCCGAGATCAACCATTTATAAAACACAATGCAAACATAACCTTCATATAAAAAATACTCGTGATCAACATAAATTAATTGAAAATAAGTTTAATATTAATAAATCCAGTTTTATAAACAGTTCTGGAAATCAATTGAATTGTCATCATTTAAAGTATAAATAATCAAGTAATGTATTAATAATTTTATGTTAAAGCCAGTACTCATAAACAATTGTATGATTAAACTCAACAAGAGTATATGAATTATATTCAATTTTCAATCTTGTTTAATTTTATAATTTAATTGTGGTAAATTTAATCTATACTAATGACAATTATTGTTGCAGGATTTTGTTGATACAAAGATTGATTAATTTGCCATCATTCCAAGTCTAAACAATTTGGTAAATATGTTTTAATAATTGTATGCAAACTAGGTCACCTGGAATATAATTTTCTAGGCAGAATGTTTAACGGCACACATTGCATACGTTGTGGTGAATAGTTGGGCCCTTACCAAAGATTTTGCTTAGTTTGTGGTGAAGGAAAACGTTCACCAGATTTACCTGATCTTCGTTTCCTAAATATCGAAGATTATATAAGAGCACTTCGAGGTGAATTACCTAATGTACAACCAAATCGAGCTGCTGTTCCTAATCAAGCACATAATCAACTTTCTTGAATGGCCCGAGTTTTTCTGATAAAATAACTCCAGACACATCTTTTCATTATTCTCAATTCGTTAATTACAGTAACAACTAATTATATGAATTTTAAAAATTATAAATACCCTGGTGTAAAGATTTCTCCGTCATTTCTCCGCTATCACTCCCGCATTACTACAACATGGACCTTGTGACGGAGGAATCACTCCGTCATTGATCACGTGCCAGAAAAATGGCTCCTGATTGGGCAGAAGTCCGAGCGATGCCGAGATGCCATTTATATAACACGAGACAAAAACATAACCTCCATATATAAAAATTAAAGATTTATGTAAATCGTGACTCGCATAAATTAATAAAAAGTTTTTTATTTTATTTTAATATTAATTCATTAAGCCAAATTACCACCAGCTTTATCAAATATTCGTTATTTGATTTAAATATCATCAGATAAATACAGGGGAGAGTGGTTCTAAAATATTTTTATATTTTTAGATATTTTTTTTTTTTTTAATCATATGATAATTTTAAAACTTTTAAATTGATAAAATAATAATTAAATAATTAAAATCAGAAATTTAAAAACAACTCTAATAAACGAACAAAACAAATAAGTAAAACAAAGCTAAATATTAAATAAATCAATAATCAATCACTCCGTCATCGATCACGTGCCAAAGAAATGGCTCCTGATTGGGCAAAATTCCGATCGATGCGTAGAACAACCATTTAGAAAACACGAGGCAAACACATAACCTCAATATACAAAGATAAATCGTGATTTACATAAATTCATGAAAAGTTATTTATTTTTTTTAATATTAATTCATTAACACAAATTAGCAACAGCTCTATTAATTTGTCATCATTTGATTCCAGGCAGAATGTCCGGGAGGTCTTCCACCTCGATCGGACCAGCTAAATGCTCATGCCAGGATCATTTTAAAACTTTTTATTTATCATGATAATACATTAATGTTTTACATAAGTGCCATACTTAGTTGTATTTGTTACATATTGGACAATTTAATTTTATTAATGGTTTGATCCTGCCGATATTACTCATATTATTAATGTTTTTCAGTTTTATTTGTAATGGTATTTTAAATATTTTATCTTGTGTTTAATTATGGGAAAAATTGTTATTTAAAACCCAGTTATATTAATGCTCATGCCAGGATGTAAAACTCGAGTGGCATGGAGAAAAATTGTAAGGAATCCATAGGGACATCGAACAAAACAGTTGTTGAAAATGCAATTTTCCGTGTAGATATTTTCTTTTTCAGTGCGTCCTTTAATATGTCGACATTACACGGACAAAATTTCATGAAATTCCGACAGGCGGTTACAGAGGAAATGCATTGACAAAATCGATATTTCTGATGAATTTTGGTGCAGTTTTTGTATTTTTTACCGGTGGAGAGGTCATTTTTTTAATTTTTAATTTCTCAAACTACATTGTATTTTTGAATTTTACCAATTCAGGCCCTTTCCGGAGAAACATCATGATGTTCACTTTTTTTGACAATTGAAAAAGTCGGAAAAAAGTTGTATAAATGGTGGAGAAAGGTTGAAGAAATTTGTCCGCCATTTCTCCAACCGTGTGAAAAAATAATTTTACTACGGAAAAATTTTTCTAAAATCGACGGCGAGGAGAAATTTTCTCCGTCGTTTCTCCAAATCGACTTGGGTAAAGGAACGTTTAGAAATATTTCTCTGCAAAAAAAAAAAAAAAACCACATGCGGAGAAACGTGTGGAAAATAATTTTACCACGGAAAAATTCTTCCGAAATCGACGACGAGGAGAAAACTTTTCCACTCATTTCTCCGCACGGGTCAATTTGGGAGAAATTCAAAGTAATTGCGAAAAAAATGAGGAGAAATTGCCGAGAAATATTTTTACCAGGAAGACCAAAGATATTTTTTCGAAAAAAATTGCCAATTTATATTTCCTATTGATAATTCAAATGTTTTATTCCTTTGGTTTCTTATATGAATTATATGAATTTTGAAAATTAATAATACCCTGGTGTAAATATTTTTCAGTCATTTCTCCGTCATTAATTCGTTTTCAGCCGATTTCCGAAAGATTATTCTGACATGAAACTAATGTCGGAAGAATTCTCCGTCATTGATCACGTGACAGAAAAGTTTCTCGTGATTGAGCCAAATTTGGAGGAACGCTGAAAATAGCCAAACACGAGGCAAACAAATAACCTCAATCTAGAAAAAAAAGTTCATAATTCCATAAATAAAAATCAACACATAATTCTGGTATATACCATAAATTTTATATCTCTGAAACGGACGAAGTCATAATTCATTGTCAATAAATAAATTAAAGGAAATAAAAGAACCAGATGAACTCACAGTCATTGATTAATAATAATTAAAACAGGTAATTATTTATAAAAAAAAATTGATCAACAAACTTTTTTATAATTATTAATCAGTTTTTTATATTAGTGAAATTTGTTCTAAAAGATTTGTGATTATGGTGATTACTGAAATTAAAAAACGTAATTTTATTTGTACATATTATTCCAGAGCAATTGGGACTTGAAAAGATTGTCATCGTCATTTGTTATTGACAAAAAAAGCAGATCAACTCACAGTCATTGATTAACCTGGCAAAAATATTTCTCCGAATTTCTCCGAATTTTTCCGAATTTCTCCGTGATTATTCCGAATTTCTCCCAATAATGGACCCATGCGGAGAAATGAGTGGAAAAATTCCCCTTCATCGTTGATTTTGGAAGAATTTCTCTACGATAAAATTTTTTTTTTTCATACGTTTCTCCGCGTATTTTTATCGTGGAGAAATATTTCCGAACTGATGAGAAAAACAAAGTTAGACCTTTTAATTCCATCCAACAGATGAACTAACAGAATCTTTTTTGATGATGTCTTTGCCGAACATATTATTTTTTTTACGACTGTTACCACTTCTATTCATCTTAAAAATATAATAAACAAATAATTAAAAAACAAAGTAGCCATTGTTTATTCACTCTATATTTATTGATGATAATTATAATTTTGCCTAATTGAAAAGTTGAATTATTCTAAATAATAGTTGTAAAAAGTTGACCAATATATATTATCAGCTGTCACAAGATAAAATTTTCAAAACTTTCTCCTGTCAAAGTAAGTATTTACATGAATCAATAAAAAAAATAAAAAAAGATTATATTTTATGATTTTAAATATTTTTATTAGATTCGTATTTATTATACACAGACAATGAAAGAAAATAAATGGGAAGAAGTTGTTGTAAATGACGAGAATTATTTAATATCATGTTGTAAAATTGATAACACTTGGAAAATAATGTTGACTAACCTCATTGAGTTATGGACTGAGAGTTTGTCAAGGGAAAAAATTATCCAAGATTGTGAGGTATGTGACAATTGTATTGTTTATAAATCCATCATGTAAATAATCCAGCACGTTTTAATCAATATTTATATCTAATTTTTTGTTGTAGAGTTTAAATCCTCTGCTCATCATTGAAGACATTAGTCTTGATAAAATAATATCTGATTTATTAGACAATATTATTAAATATGCCACCAAGATATCAACAGGTGTTATAGCTCTTCAAAATAAACTCGATGATGGAATATTTAAATTTCAAATAAATTTATCAAAGAGCAGTCCCAATGAATTTTTCCAAGAAATAACAATACCACTCTGTTAATCTGTTGGTGAATTAATGAGAAAAAATAAAATACTAATTCAACAAATTAAAAAAAAAGATGAAGAAATCATTGAGTACAGAGCATGTGGAGCAGAGCTACTAAGAGGTTGTGAAAATTGCTAATTTATTTACAAAATAATTTAAATATAGATAAATAACAATTCATAAATTGTCAATTATTTTTTGTAGAAAATATAAAAACTGAAACATTTAGTGATGAGATTATAAAGCCTGGCTTAGCTGATTGGGACGTAAAATCTTGTGCCCATATACTTAAATCTGCAATTCCCAAAAATAATATTTCAAAATTGCACAATGAAATTATAAAAAAAGAAGAAGAAACAATTAAAAGGTCATTTTTATATAAATCTTTTTTATGAATTGTTAATAATTAAATTTTTCTTGTTGAAAAATTCAGGGAAGATCCAGTCATCCAAATGGAACTGATAAAAATAGAGGAAAAATTAATCAACGAAAAACAAAAAGATAAATCTGTTAATATACTAAAAGTAGCATCGACTGTGATTGATAATAAAATTTACCAACCAGTAATAAATAATTCAACACTTTTAGTTGAAAAAAAATTAAATTTACCATCTCGTATTGAAAAAATTAACTTGAAAAAAAAAAATGAAACATCTAGTTCAGTGACTGTACCTGAGAAACGACAAAAAAAAAACATTGAAAGACTTTATAGCATAAAATTGTTGATTAAAAAAAAATTTTCAAGTCACAAATTTGTTTTGTTATTTTTTTCACATAAACTATAATAAAGTTTATAAAGAAATATTTAACTCAAATATATAACTCTAAAAAGTATGTGTATATTTTCAATTGAAACATCAAATTTTAATATTTTTTTTTTCTCTTCTAACTTATAATCTAATAATATAGATATTATTATCAGATTTTTTTTAAGAAGCTAGAGTGATTGTGAAAATGGCCACAGAGGATATAATTAATTTTATTTTTTTTTAATATGCAGGATTGTTTTTTTTTTTACTCAGACATTTGTACAATAATATGGAAATGATTTGTTCATGTCAAAAGTTGTATTTACATATGAAAAATTAAATTCAATAGTTCTGATAATTGACTGGATTAACACCACAAAAAAAAAGTATTGCCTGTACCTTGAAATTTTTGTACTCCTTTAGGCAAATAGATTTCATAACTTATTCTTTCCGGACCTCGTGAATAAACTTTAAAATATGGTGATTGATAAAATGGATCGTCGAAAATACCATTAAGGTTTTCAAGAGAAGAAGTACTCAAATGTAAAGGTTTTTCATATTTACGAGTTGTCACTATTTCTCCTATTTTTTTGATACCCTCATAAGTTATTTTGGTACCAGAACAACCAAGGGTAATTAAACTTGGTGAATTTTCAACAGCTTTAATGAGTGAGTGATCAGTAAGATTAGAGCATTCTAATAAGCATAATTCGGTCATATCTTGAAATAATACAACTGAATAATCAGTGATAAGTTCATTTGGATTATTAGTGACAATTAATAAGTTTGCTAATTTTTTCATTTTTGTAAGAGCAATTATACCAATATCTGTTACATTATCGCCGGATATTTTTAAACTTTCTAAGTTGTCAGCAGTATTTGCGAGATTAATCAATAAATCATCCGTAATTGAAATAGAAAGATGAAAAAGCAAGTGTTTAAATTTTTTTATATTGAATTCGGTAAAAGCCATATCTGGGTATAATATTGCATTCCCATACTTCCAATGATCATAATGAAATTGAAGTATATTTTCGTTGTGTTTACGTGATACTGCTTGTAATGATGACAAAGCCATTTTGTAACCAAACACCTCAAAATGATTCAAAACTTTTAATTCACCAAAGATCTGAAAAAAAAAAAAAAAAAATCATTTACTAAAATTATTTTTTGCAAGAATATATAAATTTGTTTTTTTTTTTTATTTATAAATTTTAACTTACAGCAGTGAATGAGCCTGGTATGTATATTGAGTGTGAAAAAGGCATTTCCCAATTTGCAATAAAAAGATGATTCAAAGAACCAGCAACATTTTTCAATGACTCAATAAATGTTTCTGGTACACTTGATTCACATTGAAATTTAATCTTCAAAGTTTTCAGATTAGACATATGTGAGAATGCATTTTCAAAATGTTCATTTTTAACATGTTTGAATCTCACTTGAAGTTTTTCGAGATTAACACAATTTTCATTAATCAACGGCATTATTTGTGAATCATCATAGGCTAATATATTTAATTCTCTCAAATAAATACCACATCGATTTATCAATGGTACCAAAAGATTTACTTTGCCATTCCGAGGCGAGGTATCATCACATTTCCAATAATTTAATTCAATTTTTTTTTCATTACACCATGAATTAACAAGAGCTTTCTTCCAATTTTTGCAAACTGTAAAATTTGTTACCCACAATAAGTATTTATTATTTTTTTCATAAAATTATTTTTTTAATTTACTTACCCAATGCAAGTTTTGGCCTCTCAAATAATGGTATATACTTGAATATGGGAACCAAGCATTTATCATTTTCATAAATTGTAATATTATCTGTAGGTGGATCATTTGTATTACACTGGTTGTCACAGAGTGCCTAAAAAAAAAAAAGCTTTTATCACAGAATTCAAAAACTTGAACAGAAAAAAAAAAAAAATTCCAAGTCAGGATTTGAACCCATGAACGATGAAACTAAAAATTGAATGGAAAAGAAAGCGAACGTTTGGATAATCCAGAAAAATCACCGATAATAATAATAATAATTTCGACAGGATTGGGAGCTATTAAGGGAGTTCGAACGAAAAAACTACAAACGAGAAGTGTGGCCTAGTGGGCACCTCAATGCTATTGTAAAAATTTATAAAATTTTATGCGGCACCCTTCACTTTTTGTTGCGTAGACGGTCCTGTTTTCCACCAATACAGGTACGGTTGTGTGTATCAATATGCACACAAACATATTCTGTTACCTCCACTCCTTCACTCTTTGACTTTTTTTTTTTTTTTTAAACAATGATTGTTTAACTTTCTAGCAAGTAACTTGAATTTTTTTTTTTTCTATAATTATTCTAAGATTTTAAAGTTTCATACAGATAGTTTTTTATTTAGGTGTGAAGTCAAGAACACGGTAAAAATTTGATATATGTTGTTTTTTTTTTAACATTTTTCGATTTTCCCGTAAACGTACACGTTAAAAGTTGTTGACTTTAAACATTAATAACTATTTTACTAGCAGGTATAGACTCCTGAAATTTTGGCATAAGATGGATAACTATTTCATCAACTTACTCTAAAAATTTAATAAAAAGTTAAAGATAATCGAGTGTTGTTCGAACTCCCTTAATTATTTCTAAAAAAAAAAAAAAGGACAACCCGAGTGGAAATTGAGATCAAGTCTTGATCAAGACTTGATCAGGCAACATTGATTTCAAATCGATTCTTGATCAAGATGCTTGATCAAATCTTCAAAACTTGATCGAAAAATTGAAAAAAAAAAAAATTATTTACAAATTATTATTTTTTTTATTATTGTGTTATGAAGTGTGATGTCATAGAGAAGTGTTAGATAATTATCGGGCGCAGAAGTTTTTTTTTTTTTTTTCTAAAACACGGTAACCGGGAATCGAACCGACGAAGTATAGATTGACGTAGTAACGGGTACGCTTTAGACCGCTTGGCCACGGAGGGAAACGATGTACCGTGTGATTTTTTGAAGCTTATATATCAGTCTTGAGACATTATTAGGCCACGTTTGGCGTTTTTTTTCTAAGTAAAAAAACTTTTATCAATATTTAAAAAAAAAAAAATCGTAATAATGAACATAATATATAATAAATTAAAAAGTTAATGTTTTCTTGATCCTATCTTGATCAAGATATATTTAACAAAAAAACAAGTAACAAGATAAATATTTATTGATCAATTCGTGATCAAGTTTGGATCAAGACGGCCTTATCACAGACGAGTTAAAGTTTTCTTGATCCTATCTTGATCAAGAAATATTTAAAAAAAGAACGAGTTACGAAATAAATATTTATTGATCAAGTTTGGATCAAGACGGCCTTATCACGGACGTGTTAAAGTTTTCTTGATCCTATCTTGATCAAGACGGCCTTAGTCAAGAAGAGTTAAAGTTTTCTTGATCAAGTTCGGATCAAGACGGCCGTATCACGGACGTGTTAAAGTTTTCTTGATCCTATCTTGATCAAGACGGCCTTGGTCAAGAAGAGTTAAAGTTTTCTTGATTAAGTTTGGATCAAGACGGCCTTATCACGGACGTGTTAAAGTTTTCTTGATCCTATCTTGAGCAGGTTGTCCTTAATCAAGCATCTTGATCAAATCTTGATCAAAACTTGATCAGGTTTTCTGAGTTAAGGCAACATTGATCAAGTATTGATCAAGATTGGGAGCCAAATCAAGCTAGCCTGAACAGATTTCCACTCGGGAAAATGATAGATATTAAGTTTGTGGCATTTACAGCTTCAATAGTCATATTTAAAAAATATAAATAATTAATTATACTTTATGATTATAATAATTTAACTTTATAATTGTATTATTTTTATAAAAAGACACTTACCAAATTTCCATCTTGTGTTTCAAATTTTGTGTCCCTTTTTGTTATAGAATCCATATTTTTCAGTGCTATAACGCGTAAATATATTATTAAATAAATAGCTAATATTCTATAGAAACCCGAAAGATTATTTAATCATTTACAAAATTTTATCGAAAATAATAAACTCCACAAGTGGATTGAAAATAGCACAAGTTATTCACTACTATTTTACAAGATGGCCCAATAGATGGCTGAACATTGGTCAACATCAAGTCGGCAAAAAAAAAAAAACAAGTTCAAAATTCCAGGAATTAACATAAGATTCGGAGAACCATGGAGATATTATAAACTTCATGTGGAGAATATATGTTTCAATGGTTTCAGGTTGACAGTTCAGCAACAAAAAAAAAAAACAAAATTCAGGTATACAATTGACGGCGATGTTTGTTTACATAGACGTGCATACCAATAGAGATATTAAAATCAATTATTTAAATAATTAACATTTTTTTAATTAAAGTAACTGCTGAATTAATAACAGACATATAAGCTGATATATTGAGCAACTTTTAATACACCTAGTACACTGTCAAAGTGAAGGAGGTTTTTTTATTATCTTATTTCCTAATAATTTTTTAAACTCAAGCTGGTTTTGAAAAAAAAAAAAAAAATTAATAATCAATAGCAAACCAATAATTATTATCAATTAAAATGAATTACAAGTCACTGTTTTTTAGTAGAAAACAAACACTCCACTGTTTTTTCTTCCGTTTAAAATCCACACAAAATATTCCTGGTATGAAAAAATTGCTACAGAGAAAAAAAAATAATAATTTTATTGTTAATTAAATTCTTTTAATAATAATTATAGCTTTGAACAAATTTAAATTCATAAATGGTATCCAGCATATTGAGGACGACGTACTTTTTCAAGAGGTATTTAATAATTTTTTATTATCCAACAATTGCTTATGAATAATAATAACTAATCTATGTAAATTAGATTGGTGATAAAGGCCTTATCACGTTAAATAGACCAAAGCTAAATAACTGTGTAAATCATACGATGATGGAGAAAATGATAAAAGTACTGACTCATTGGGAAAAGACAAAAAAAGTTGTAATAATAAAAGGAGCAGGAGAAAAGGTATTTTCATCTGGTGGAGATGTTAAAGCGTTGTATCAATTTTTACGTACATCTGACACTTTGGAAGATGTGCATCAATTTATACATAACATGTATTCGTACGTAATAATTTTAGATTATACCAAAAAATTATAAATTTAATTGTTTCTTTTTTATTTATTTTTTTAAATAGATTGTATTATTTGATTGGAACATATAAACAGCCCATTGTATCACTGATAAATGGACTTGCGATGGGAGTTTCAATGGGAATATTTTTTCATGGAAAATATAGTATAGCAACTGAGACAACTCAATGTGGAGTGCCAGAAGTATTAATTGGACTTATTCCAGGTTTTGGTGCGAGTCATTTGTTTCAAAAAAAATTAAAAGGTCAGCTTGGATTATATTTAAGTCTTACTGGTCGTAGTTTGAAAGGTGTTGATGTCAAACTCACTGGTATTGCAACGCATTATGTGTCATCATCGAAACTGTCAGCAGTTACTGAAGCTTTACTTGCACCTGGTGATGTAGATGTCAAAAAAATTCTTGATGAATACGATGAACAAGATCCTCATGCAGAATTAAGTTTGTCTAAGTATACAAAACAGTTGGATGAATGTTTTTCTGGTGATAGTGTTGAAGATATTATTCAAAGGTAATTTAAATTATAAAATAAAGATTGAATGATATATTTTTAATAAACAAGTAATGATAATTGTTTTGTTTTTTTAAAGATTAAAGAATGATGATAGTGAATGGTCTCAAGGTGTATTGAAACTTCTAGATAAAATATCTCCAACATCTCTTAAAGTAGCAAAAAAAGCTTTCGAAAAAGAAAAAGAACTTGGCTTAGTTGAAAGTTTAAAAATGGAATTTATTGTCGCACAAAATATGATGATTAAAAAATCAGATTTTGAAGAAGGTGTACGTGCTCAGATAATTGATAAAGATTACAAGCCAAACTGGAATCCACCAACACTTGATCAAGTCACAGATAAATATGTAGAGAGTAAATTTATTCCTTCATCTAATAACCAACCAATAATTAATTTCGACAATCTCCGGATAAATAATTAAAATTTTAAAGCTATGTAATTATGTAATTATTTTCTTAAACGTTTATTATTTATTGAAAAATAATAAAAAAAATTATTAATTCATGATGAGTTAAAGTAATTTATTGTTGAATAAATTTTCAGCCATCAATAGTAAAATATTTTTTTTACCAGTTCTTTCTTGATTATCGTATTTGATTTTTATTGATAAGTTAGGCTAAAGTTATGCTAATAAAATTTGTTTTATTTATGTTTTAGATACAAGCTTGTCTCCATCAATGGAATCTCAATTTCAATACAAAAAAGAATTGACAATTAAAGTATTAGTTGTCAATAAAGTTGTTGAAGCTTTTAATTCTACTACTCATCGTTTACTTTTGTCAACAGTTATTTATGACAATTATGATGGTGACACTAAAATTTATATAACAAAACACAAGTATTATTATTACAAAGACAGTGCAAATATTAATAAAGGCTTGACAGATATTTCAATTGAGCATTATATTTTGTTGACAATTTTAATTTTTGTAATAATTGTTTCACTGTTTTATTGTTATTGTAAAAGATCACACAAACCATGTAACAAAAAAATGTAAGTTGTTGTGATTAATTATTGTTGTGTTATTGTTTTGTCTTTCATTAAAAAATAATTATACAATCATTTCATAACAAGTAGAAATTTTCTGTGTCATAAATAATTATTTTGTTTTATTGCTCGAATAATCAATAAAGACAATGAACCAAAGTAGAATTCCCCAGCACTTGATTATAACTAATAGAAAATTATGTTGTCAATTAGGTTGGATTTATAAAATTACTCTATTTTTTATTATTTAATTTGAATCAGTATATACATATAATAGTATTTATGTATATATACTAAATTTAATTCAAAAAATTGATAAACAATTATTTTTTAGTGATAATAATCACATGATTCCGGAAATATAAAGATGTCTGAATGATATACCAATTGGTTCATTTTTTTTTTTTTTATTATATTAAATTGGTTCATTTATATTTATTTATGCTGGTCGATTATTAATTAAACAAGGAGCAAATGAAGATGGTAAAAATTATGGTGATGAATATTTTGCTGAATTGGATTATGTAGAAGTTGTTGGAGCAATGAAAGCTAATGAGATGAAATTATAATTATGCTGTCAATTAAATTCCTGGCAAATAAATTATTTGTCGTTGTCGTGCAAAAAATTGTCAAGAACGTCTTCTCTAAATATAAATTCGCAATAAATAAATAAATAAAAAAACAAACTGAGAAATAATGTTTTTTTTTTTTATTAAGTTTTATACAACAGTTAGAAAAAAATAATAGTAAATAAGAAAAAAAAAGTTGAGAGCCACTTGAAATATTTGAAATTTTTTGCATAAAATGCAGTTTTTTTTTTTTTACATTTTTAATTTAACATTAAAAATAAAATTTCAATATTACTTAACTTATTTATTAGTTTGATTGTATAAGTAATTATCAGATGTAATATTAAATATTTATTTTATGTATTTGGAAAAAGAACATTGTATCACTTTTGACAAACATGTTTATCATTTTTAATTTATAAACTTTATAACACAAAGTTCATCGAAAAATAATACGTGAATTATCATTACTTATATTATAATGGCTCATGGATAATCATCAGTTTAATCGTGATAATAAGATAAATTTTTTCTGATTATTGATTAACAGTTCATAAAAAAAGTATTGAATGTACCCTTGAATCGCTTGATTCTTTTAGGCAGATAGATTTCATAACTTGTTTTTTCCGGACCTTCTAAGTAAACTTTGAAATATGATGATTGATAAAATGGATCGTCGAAAATACCATTATGGTTTTCAAGAGAAGTTTTCAAATATAGAGGTCTTTCAGATTTACGAGCTGTCACTATGTCTCCTATCTTTTTGATACCCTCATAAGTTATTTTGTTACCAGAACAACCAAGAGCACATAAACTTGGTGAATTTTCAACAGCTTGAATGAGTGAGTAATCAGTAAGATTAGAGCATTCTATTAAGCATAATTGGGCCATGTCTCGAAATAATACAACTGAAGAATCAGTGATAAGTTCATTTGGATTTTTTGGGACAATTAATAAGTTTGCTAGTTTTTTCATTTTTGTAAGAGCAATTATACCAATATCTGTTACATTATCGCCGGATATTTTTAAACTTTCTAAGTTGTCAGCAGTATTTGCGAGATTAATCAATAAATCATCCGTAATTGAAATAGAAAGATGAAAAAGCAAGTGTTTAAATTTTTTTATATTGAATTCGGTAAAAGCCATATCTGGGTATAATATTGCATTCCCATACTTCCAATGATCATAATGAAATTGAAGTATATTTTCGTTGTGTTTACGTGATACTGCTTGTAATGATGACAAAGCCATTTTGTAACCAAACACCTCAAAATGATTCAAAACTTTTAATTCACCAAAGATCTGAAAAAAAAAAAAAAAAAATCATTTACTAAAATTATTTTTTGCAAGAATATATAAATTTGTTTTTTTTTTTTATTTATAAATTTTAACTTACAGCAGTGAATGAGCCTGGTATGTATATTGAGTGTGAAAAAGGCATTTCCCAATTTGCAATAAAAAGATGATTCAAAGAACCAGCAACATTTTTCAATGACTCAATAAATGTTTCTGGTACACTTGATTCACATTGAAATTTAATCTTCAAAGTTTTCAGATTAGACATATGTGAGAATGCATTTTCAAAATGTTCATTTTTAACATGTTTGAATCTCACTTGAAGTTTTTCGAGATTAACACAATTTTCATCAATCAACGGCATTATTTGTGAATCATCATAGGCTAATATATTTAATTCTCTCAAATAAATACCACATCGATTTATCAATGGTACCAAAAGATTTACTTTGCCATTCCGAGGCGAGGTATCATCACATTTCCAATAATTTAATTCAATTTTTTTTTCATCACACCATGAATTAACAAGAGCTTTCTTCCAATTTTTACAAACTGTTAAATTTGTTAATCACAATGAGTATTTATTATTTTTTTTATAAAATTATTTTTTTAATTTACTTACCCGATGCAAGTTTTGGCCTCTCAAATAATGATATGTACTTGAATATGGGAACCAAGCATTTATCATTCTCATCAATTGTAATATTATCTGTAGGTGGATCATTTGTATTACACTCGTTGTCACAGAGTGCCTAAAAAAAAAAAGCTTTAATCACAGAATCCAAAAACTTAAAGGAAAAAAAAAAAAAAAAGTCTCAAGTCAGGATTTGAACCCATGAATGGTGTGAGGAACTAAAAATTGAATAAAAAAAAAAAAAAACGACAAAACGACAGTTATTACATTTTTGGCATTCACCGTTTCAATAGTTATATTTAAAAAATATAAATAATTAATTACTTTATGATTATAATAATTTAACTTTATTGTATTATTTTAATAAAAAGTCAGGATTTGAACCCATGAACGGTGGGAGGAACTAAAAATTGAATAAAAAAGAAAGCAAACGTTGAGGTATAAGTAGCCCAGAAAAATCACAGATAATAATAATAATAATAATAATTTCGACAGGATTTAGAGCTATTAATTATTTCTTAAAAAAAAAAAAAACTCTATGATTATAATAATGTATAATATTACAATATTGTATTATTTTTATAAAGAGCCACTTACCAAATTTCCATCTTGTGTTTTAATTTTTGTGTCCCTTTTTGTAATAGAGTCCATATTTTTCACTGCCAACGCGTAAATATTATTAAATAGATATAGCTAATAGAAACCAGAAAGATTATTTAATTTTAAAAAATTTTATTGAAAACTGTTGAAAATATAAAAATTTAACAAGTGGATTGAAAACAGCACAAGTTATCCTCCACTATTTTACAAGATGACCCAATAGATGACTGAAGCTGAATGTCCACAATTCAACATCAAGTCGGCAAAAAAAAAAAATCAGTTCAAAGTTCCAGGAACTACGAACTGGATTTCGAGAACCATGGATAGGTATTGAACAGGTATTAAACTCCATGTGGAGAACATGTTTTAGGATAACAGTTCAGCAACAAAAAAAAAAAACGAAATACAGGTATACAATTGACGTTAATAGACGTGCATACCATTAGAGATATTAAAATTAATTGTTTAAATAATTAATATTCTTTTTATTAAAGTTGAATTAATAACAGACACATAAGCTGGTATTGAGCTACTGTAATACACCTAGTTCACTGTCACAGTGCAGTTTTTTTTTTTATACAGCTCAACTGTTAATAGACTTGTAATAAAAAAAAAATAATAAAAAGTGATCAACGAGCCGATTAGTTACTTCTTAAAATTAACCAACGAATCAGTCATGTCATGTGACTGATGTGGTGGGATTATTGAAACTTCAATGTATTATACTTTTCGCTCGCTACAAATTGTTTATTATTTTTATAATATGTATACATTATCTTGATGAGCTCAATACTTTTTTCAAAATATTTAATTTTAAAATATATATACGAATCAAAATGTTCAATATACTATCAAAAATTTCAAACATCTTTTGAGAATATTTATCATGCATTTACTTTCAAGTTTTTCTTATGTAAAATGATGTTCCTTTAAAATTACTGTACAATAGTAGAAATAATTTTCCAATACTAAGCATTGAAATCCCAGCATCTCACATGAAAATTACTCTACATTGGTAGAGCTGTTCATTGGCTGGTTATTTATTTTTTTGATGAAGAGGCGGATCGCATCAACGCGCATCCGCAAAGCTTGAAGCTCTATGATAAGTTCAATGATTTATTATAATGTGTAATAGACTTTATTAATTATTATCAATAATAAAAACAATCAATTAACATAAATAAACAAACTGTAATAAAAAAAATGTATATATATATTTGAGTAGCCCATACAAAGCTAAAGTTGAGTAAAAAAATTGAATATTAAATTAATATTAAAAATAACAATTAATATAAAAAATAATAATGATTGAAAATAATAGTATTAAACAAAGCTTGTAAATTTCATATTATATTTATTAGTAACAATCAATTGAAGAAAATATAAGACTGATACATGTATAAATAATAATATTGTTATAAATTTAAATTTATATTATTAAAAATCGATAATATTTGTAGCCTTATTCACAAATGCAGATTTTTATACGCAGCTTCTACCAGGTAACTACTGCTTTCGTTTGTTCTTGAAGAAGACCATATCCTTTTAAAAACAATCTCAAAATTGAAATCGTTTTGTTATTCATTTGATTTTGAAAATGATAAAAATAATAAATAATATATATTAATTTATTATAATTATTATAATTTTGTGAATTGAATGAATTGATTTTTAAATTGATTTTATTGCATTAATTTTAATTTTAAAACATCTCAATCAATTCAGTATCAAGTTTAACATTCAATTTTTGTTACGAATAAAATTTTAAGTTCCGAAAAATATTAAATTTACAGGGCGGACCACACAAGTCCTAATATTTCTCGATGGAATACGGAATATGTTGAAAATTTATATTGTCGTTCTGCTAAATAATGCGAATAAATAAATCTTAAATGATATAAATTATAGAATGATGATTGTAAGGTTGCAATTTTATTTTGTCATAAATAATATATAAAATATTTAAAAAATGGTTGCCATAAGGCGGGTAAATAAATATTTTCGAATGATTTTTAGGTATAAAGTCTTATTTGTTAATAAAACTTTATTTAAAATTAAAAAATAATAGAATACGAACTTGCAAGATTGATTTTTATGTCGATAAATTTATAAATAGTAGATATAAAAGCTTGAATACGTTTATTTAAACAAAGTTTTTTGAAATATATATATATATTAGGTATTAGCTATATTATAAATATACTAGTAAAATACCGGTATCATACCAGTAAACATATCGTAGACAGCTTGTCATCAAAAGTCTGAGATTTTACCAGTATTTTACTGGTACGCCGTGACAGTACAGTATACCGGTATAATACCTGTTTATGCTGGTTGTATAATACAACTTTTCTACCACTTATATACCGGAAACATACCGGTATCATACCAGTATGTGGTTATCTGGGATTTTAGCACGGATTTTAGCAGTTATATAATGCATATATGGTGGTTTTTTTGGTTATCGGCAAAAATTGACATTACCGACTGCTAAAATCCGTTCTCTGTCAAACAATCATATGGCATCCCCACTCTGGGGCTTATTAGATTTTAAATTTCTAATTCTAAAGCTAATAATTATAATTATAATTCATTTTAGCAAATTCCCCAATCCGAACATAAAATTATTGACTGTGACATTTTTCCGGGGTGTTGTTTTCTGATTTTGATTTGATATGGGCCATAGCAATATAAGAAAATCGAAAAGAATATTATTTTTACAGATGAAAACAAATTATATGGAAATTACAGGGCCTGAGTTCCGATATTTCCCAAATGAAGTGAACAGACACATTCGAATGTATTAAACGACGGAAAAACAGGAGCCCCGGGGCTAGCCATGGGACCTGGTCACTTCATTTGGGAAATATTGAAAATCAGGCCCTGTATTTTTCAAATTACTCATTTTCATCCATACAGCTTTTGGTACTTGAATATCCATGAGTAACAATAAAAACAAGAATATATATATATATTTAAACATTCAAAAGCCTTGAGATCTCGATTTAATAAATTTTTTAACAGAACGTAAATTTAATATTGTCCAGAGGTTAAAATGTTACGCATAACAAAAATGGAATGTTAAATTACTAGTGAAACTAACTTGATACTGAACTGATTGAAATATTCTAAAATTAAAATTACTTACTTAATGAAATGCAAAGCCAAACCAAGCCAAACGAAAAACCTACAGAGTTGACTTATATTTGCGAATTTCAATATATAAAATCAATATATATTGAATATATAGTTATAAATCTGAGTCAATCTGAAACAAAAAGTATATAAAATTAAAAATAAGATAGAAAAAAAATAAATGACTGTGGTGATTAATTGATTATGCGGAAGAATGTTTTTTGAACATTTCAAATAATAATAATGGCAATAAAAGTTAATTACCTGAAGTATAAATTGACACCTTGTCGAAGTTTTCACGACTTTTTATAGCCCCAGTGTGGTGGTCGGCTTGAGTAGGAAAAATAGTCATCACATCTTGTTGAAATGTCATAACTACGATACGAGTACGTGCTGTCCAGCCAATCAGAGCACTTGTACCATCGTGTATTCTGGAAGTTTCATTGGTTTTTTTTAATCAAAAAAAAAGGAAATATCGAAACTCAGGCCCAAATGATATGACCAAGTGCATATTCGAATGTATGTATGAGCGTCATAAAACAATGGCCCCGGCTGGTAACCGTGGAATGCCACGAGCCTGAGTTCCAGTGCGTCCAAATATTTTGACAATTAATATTTATTTGTCTTTTTCGATGTTGCATGAAATTCTGAAACAAAAAAAAAAATAAATAATTATTTGAAATTGATAATTTGAAATTCTATGGATACTTTATTTTATTTATTTATATTTAGTGGAAGAAAAATGTATATATATTTTTTGCTAGTTTTTTATATTTTTGCAATTATTCATTTTGAATAATAAAAAAAGTATTTTTACGTGTTTGTATAATTAATTGTCTATTTATGGTATAATATGTATACAGGATTTTAAAATACGCGTCATTAGAAAAATATAAAATAATATATATATTCTCATTAAAAATTTTCTTATCAGCTGTTATCACACAATAATTCACCGGTCACATTTTATTTTTATTTTTTTTTTCAAACGATAATAATATTTTATAAATACTTATGCATTATTTTTTAACGTACAGATTTAATTTTTTATCGAAAATTTATAATATAGATAATTATTAAAAAGATAATATCCGCTTAATATAAAGAAGAGACAGAAAAAACTGTGGTGATTAATTGATTATGGAAGAATATTTTTTGAACACTTGAATAATAATAATCATAATAATAACAATGACAATAAAAATTAATTACCTGAAGTGTCTGATGATGATTAGTGACTGATACCTTGTCGAACTTTTCACGACTATTTATACTCCCGGTATGATAGTCGGCTTGACTCGGAAAAATCGTCGTCACACCTATCCCACCTTGTCGAAATATTGTCATTATGATACACGTACGTGCTCCTCAACCAATTAAAACACTCGTACTATCGTACTTTCTCGAAACTTCTATTGGTTTTTTTTTTTTCTTTTTTTTCTTTTTGTCAAATATCATAGAAATTACTCTTTTAAATAAATTCATCCTGAGATTAAATATTTAAACAATTAACATTTATTTATCTTTTGATATTTTGCATCATATTATAGAATAATAAGCAATAAATAATTGTCCAAAATTTTTAAAATTCTATTAATAATTTATTTCATTTCTTTATATGTATTTTGTGGAAGGAGAATGTGTATTTGCTACTTTTTTAAAATTTTGCAATTATTCATTTTTGAATAATAAAAAAAATTATTTTCAAGTGATTATAATTAATTGTCTATTTATAATGTAATATATTGACACGTCATTAGAAAAAAAAATATATTTTCGTTAAAAATATTCTTATCATACACCAATAATGACCAACGAAAATTGTCTTTAACATTCAAAAGCATTTTCATTATTTATTTAATTTATTTGACCTTTTTTTTATCACTTCTACGCTGTTTCTCTTTTTCTCTCTTTCATAAAAAAATTTGTTAAACAATATTTTTTATTTAAAACTATAATATTATTTTTATTATTTATTTTATTTTTATGAAATTCTTTATCACCAATTTCTCTCTGTCTTTTTCTTTCTCTTTCTATATTCAAAATTAAAAAAGTAAAAAAATGTTATTTATTTTAAAATAATAAGTAATAATAACTATTATTATATAAAATATTTTTTCAATTGTTCGCTAATTATATTTAGCAAAGAAAACCAATTATTTGCTTATGAATCGTTTTTTTTTTGTTCGTGTTGGTACAGCTCGTTATGGCTGCTATCACAACCGAACCATGGTTTAATTTATAATCTTTTCCCTCGAATTGAAAAGTACCTTCTGCTTTTGTTTGTTCTTTAGGTAGGCCATATCCTTCAAAAACAATCTAAAAATTGAAATAGTTATATTAATCATT
>MKYW01000141.1:108682-122430 GCA_015776835.1 Aphidius ervi | reverse complement strand
TTTTTTTTTTTTTTTTTTATTATTTCACTCGATGAAAGGGAATAATAAATAATAATAAAATATAAATATATATATATATTTTTTTTTTTCTTTTTTTGTTGTTTTTTGTTTCTTTTTTTTTTCTTTTTATATAAACATATTTTGATAAATATATATGTAATTTAAGGAGCGCATGTGGGATGAATTCTTCAATCAGTTTGACGAGTTGATCTCGATATATGTCGAGAGAATGACAATTTGAAAAATCCAACGATATACCACTTTTATTTTGAAGCTTTTTCACACCCTTTTTCCCGAATGAGCTCCCTTTGTTCTTCTACATTTACTCTGCACAAAAGAAAACCCCATGCAAGCGAGCACAATAAAAAAAAGTGGAAAAAAAAGAGAAGAAAAAAAAAAATGCGAAAATAAAAAATGAAAAAAAAAAAAACAATAATCCAATAGTTTATAATAAATTAATTAGTAAAAATAGTTACCTTGGGGGGTTTTCTCTTAGGTGGTGATTTTCTTTCTGGATCACTACTTGATGAATCTTCTTGTAGATTTTTAGACTCATTAGCATGTCCATTGGTAACATCTTTATTTGCTGGTTTTCTTCCACTTTTAGCTCCAACTTTAGTCTTATTAATGCTATTAACAGCCATACTACCAATATTATGAATTGAATTAACAGCACTTGGTAAACTACAAGTACCACCACCACCACTACTACTACTATTATTATTATTTACAGTACTTTCTCTCTCTTTATTAATTGGTTGTGATGATGGTGGTAAAGATGGTGTTATATTTAATGGTAATGTTACACAAGAACCACTACCAACAACACCAGTTGTATCTTCAGTACCATCTTCACCAGAATGTCTTTGTAACCATGCTTTTTTTAATTTATGAACTGGATAATTTGTTGTACTTGGTGGTCTTGGTGCTGGTGAATTTGATTTTTCACTATCAGTTGTTGGTGCTGTTTTAGCTGGTGTACCTGGTGCACTTGGAGCTGGTGATGGTGCTGCTGATGGTGGACGTGGTGATGATACTGTTATTGGACTTGATACTGTATTATTATTTTGTTGATGATTTAAACTTGAACCAACACTACCAGCACTTGATGGTCTCAATGAACCATCACCAGATGCTGTTCTTGGTGCTGGACTTATTGATATTAAATTTTGTTCTGGTAATGTTGATGGTTGTTGTTGTTGTTGTGGTGGTGGTGGTTGCTGTTGTTGTGGCTGTTGTGGTGACATTATTGATGAATTATTGAGATTATTAATAACAGGAGTTATCGTTGTTGCTGTTGATGCAACTAATGGACTGGATTCAGATACCCTCGTTAATATTGCTTGGCTCTGTTGGTGTTGTTGTTGGTGTTGATGCTGTTGTTGTTGTTGATGATGATGATGCAACTGTTGCTGCTGCAGTAACTGATGTTGTTGTTGTTGCTGCTGCTGTTGTTGATGCTGGTGTTGCTGTTGTTGATGATGATGTTGCATCTGTTGTTGTTGCATTTGTTGTTGCATCTGTTGATGTTGTTGCATTTGTTGTTGTTGATGGTGATGATATTGATGTGGTTGTGGTTGTGGTGATTGTTGATGTTGCGATAATTGTTGATGATGATTTGGAATACTAGAATATGTCATAATTTGTTCATCAATTCTACGTTTTTTAATTTCCAATGCACCTTGATTATCAATAATACCAATATCAGATTTACGTTTTGGACTACCAGATCTTTCAATTCCCAAATCAAGTGGTTGTGTTTGAAATGAATTTACATTTGTTGTTATTTGTTGTGAATGTATTTGTACTGGTGTATTTGAATGATGATGTAAATTATGTACATTTGTCAATTGTTGTCTTGGTGTTAGAGCAACAATTGGTGATAATGATGACGACGATGATGATGATGATGATAATGTTGTTGATAACGACGATGATGATGACGACGACGATTGTGGTGGAGGTGGTGGTGGTGCCAATGATGGAGGGGGTAATGGTAATTTATTTGTATTTGACAAAGAATTTTGATATCTTGATTCATATGCAGATCTACTTGAATGAGCTGGTGGTGGTGGTAATGACTGTGGTGATGGTACACCATGTATATGAGGCACTTGTTGATAAGGCAAATTACCAGCTTTTGATGTTAATGGTAATGGTGATACTGTTATTGATGGTTCAGATGCACGACAAACTGGTGTACCTGTCATAATACCAGAATTTGGTTTACCATAAATATGAGGTGGTGCTGGAGATGATACTTTTGGTTTTGAATTTGGTGTTGGAGGATAATGAGATGTTGGTGATGCTGTTGGTGGATGAGGATATGAATATGCTGTTTTTTGATTTGCATATGATAAATTTGGATCTGGTCTATTTATATAACGTGATTCTGGTGGTGAAGGATGTGGTGTTTGATGAGGATGTGACAGGGGTGATTGTCTGCTATTATGTGAATGAGATGATTGTTGTTGTTGTTGTTGGCCATGTGGTGAAGAAGATAAACTTGTTGATATTGTTTGTTGTCTATGATGACTTTGTTGCATATTATTACCAACTCCTCCTCCTCCACCTCCTTTTGTTTGTAAATTTTCTAAATGATGTAAATGATGTGGACTTTGTGTTGGACTTCTATATTCATAACCAACTGTTTTATGCTGCTGTTGTTGTTGTTGCTGCTGTTGCTGTTGTTGTTGTGGTATTTGTTGTACATTTAAATATGACATCATTTTTGGACTTGATGAATGACTTTTTTGATGATCATTACGATCATTTTTAACAATAACTGATGATTTTTGATCTGACATTAATGGAGGTGGATTTGGTAATAATTCACGACCATGATGATCACGTTCAATATTTTTTCCTGACATATGTTGTTGTTGTTGTTGTTGTTGTTTATGTACCATTTCATTTTTAACTTTAATATCATGCATATATGATCCTTGTTGTGGATAACCTGGATAACCAAATAAACTGACATTTGGCTCAGCTTTTGGTAGAGGTGATGCTCCAATAACTTGTGATTTATCATGATGTGATGATACTTGTATTGATGATTTTGATGTTCTTGAATGAGCTGGTGGTGGTGGTGGTGCATAATCAACTTTAGTTGGTACACTTGATGGTCGTAAAACCTAAAAAAAAAAAACAAATTAAAAAAAATATTTAATAATACAATTCTCAATATATAGGGAAACTTTTATAATGAAATTATTTCAAATAATACATACTTGTTGAGCATTTGGTGTTGCATTTGCAGCAGCATAATATGCTGCACGTTGTTGAGCTGCATGATGATCACGAGCCTCAGCTTGTCTATGTAATCTTTCCATAGCAGCAATATGTTCTCTGTCACGTTCTCTTCCTTGTGCTTCACGTTCTCTAGCATCTCTTTCTTCTCTTTCACGTTGTTGCTGCTGTTGTTGTTGCTGTTGTTGAGCAACACTAACTGAATGACTTGTTGGTACACCTGAATGATGATGACCACCATGCTGTGTTGTACTTGGATGTTGTTGTTGTGATGGTGCACCAGGATGATTTCTACTTCCTGGTGGTGGCAGTGTTATAAAACTATTCCATGCCATTGCTGGCCGATTTCCCTGTGGAACATAAGATACCTACTTCAATCAATATTGTCACGAGATATTAAAATTTTTAATATACATTTAACAAAAAATAATAATAATAATAATAATAATAATATTTGATAAATCAACATGAATCACAACACAAATTTAAAATAATCATTAAATATAATTTTATTTATTTTTATTTGTGTCGAAGAATTTTGGCTGAGTGCCGAATGAGAAATTGATCCCCAGCTATCTTGAGGACAAAGTCTCGACTTTAAAGTTACTTAATATATATATAGAAAGATAGTGTAGTGTATGGTGTAAACGTGCCTCGGGATATCCCACTTAGTAGCCCGTCAAGAGCGCGAATCTAATTATAGGCCTTCAAGTCGAAGAAGATTACTATGCAAATCTTGTATCTTTCCTCTTTGCTCATGTCCCTATCTCTCTCTCTGTCGTCAACTTATTTTGTTACTCTCTTGTACACTGTTTAAGTGAGTGTCAATCCATATTGTTTGCACGCGTTTGTTCACGTCACACAAATATACATCACATGACCCAATGAAACTCTCATCGACTTTGTCAAGTAATCAACAAGAAAAAAAAAAAAACATTCCATTCAATTTTATTCCTTTTTTTTTTTTTTTATCGTAACTGGTTAATGATAATTTGATGGATGATTAATGGGTTAAAAAAATATAACGAGAGCTTTAAAAATAACTACATTGTGTAACCTAGTTTTATCAATTATTATTATTATTTTTTTTACTCCTAATTTTTTAACATATAAAAAAGATAAATGATACCTTGAAAATAATTTTTTTTTTTCTACAATGCATTAATATTAACCTTTGCAAAAATAAAAGAATATTATTAATCATTCAAGACAGTTACCACTTGTTCAATAAATCTCTGTCAATATTAAAATAACCAGAAGAAAAAATAAATAAAAAAAAACATCTAAATCTANTTTTATTCAAAAAAAAAAAAAAAAATGTTTTTTTTTAGTTCATCGACTTTAAAAATCCACGACTCAACATCAAGGCTATATTATTTATTGAAAGAGAATCATCAAATTCTTTTTTTTTTTTACTACCACAATCGTTAATTTTGCTATCGCTAAATTCGTTATCTTATCAGTGTCAAAAAGTTATGTATACAAGTGAGAATATTAATGCGTGGTGTCAACAAGATTTTTAAAAAATACTCTTATTTAAAGATAATGACAAACGGGCTTTATAAATGCTCAAAAAATATTTATAACAAATAATTTTAAATGATAAATATTTTAACTTGTCTTATCAATTTGTTGGGCTGATTAATCATGAGGATTTTACCTTGAGATATGACAATTAATTTAGATGGAAAATAAATAATAGATAAATTAATATCAATGAAATAACGGATTACATTTTTAATGTGATTTTATCAGAATATAATTATCAACAATCATTAAATGTCATTTATATAATTTATTATTTAAAAATAAAAACAAAAATTTATTGAAAAACAAGATATAAATTTAAATAGATTTTTTTTTTTTTTTAATTTAAATAAATTTTACACTCAAGTGAATTACAAATTATGCATAATCGATTATAAAATTAATTAAAAATCATATTATGTCTTGTAAAAGTAATTTTAAAAAATAAATAATTAAAGAATTTTAGTAATTATTAAAAATCGCTGAGTTGAAAAATTCATTTACAAAAAAAAAAGGAAAAGAATTTGTTTCACAGAAGTTTCTAGACTGCTAGGTATAAGCAGAGAGAATTCATAGAAGCAAATTGAGATTGCTTCCTTTTTTTTTTTTACCCTTCTGGGGATACTGTTTTAATTACGTATTATTTTCCACACTTGTGCAGAAAAAAAAAAAAGAGTTAAAAGAGTTTAAACAGTTCACATAAAGCCGAACTATTGATTAAATAAAATCTGGAAATTGTATCTATGCTTTTTCGCTTTAAATTTAATTATAAAAATTACTAAAAAATAGTGATAAATTTTATTTAATTTGAGATAAAATATATATAATTTAACAATGATTATCAATGTAAAAAAAAATAATTGTCATTGTCAATTGACGTAATGTTTTGATGATAGTAAAATAGAATTTTTCGAGATAAAAAAATTTCTACTGGACACAAAAATCAACAGATTTTTATCATTTTTTTTTTAAATGATTCTTTGGTTATTGTTTTATCAAGAGTTGATGAAAATTTTATTGCAAATTTATTGTACTAATTTAAAAACACGTATGTTTAAATGGCACTTGTACTCTTTTCGATTTTAAAAATTTAAAATGCATCTCATGAGACTTTAGTTCGTGTCTATTAAACAAACATACAAGCAGAGTTGAATATTGACAGAGTATAAGTAAGTTAACAAGATTAGAGTACCCAAGACTCTAAGTTGAACTAATCTGTCTGAAGTTTGACATTGTAAAGAAAGAAAGAGATACAAAATACAAAAAAAAATATTTAAAGAGAAAGAGAAGAACATGCCAAGGCTTAATCCGAAAACTATGTTTAGTTATTTAATCGTCAACGAACAAATACGTCAAGAAAGTTTCACGTAAATGTTTTCAACTGTTGAATAATCCAACAACAAGATATTATTGTTCCCCCCCAGCATTAAAAACAATAAAGTATAATTTTATCTTATCCTCAATTTATTGTCAACAGATATTTTAAAAAAAATTCTATTGTCTTGATGTCTTTGATAAATATTTCAATGCTTTTTACATTGAACAATAATTACCTCTCCCCATTTTCTTAATTTAAATATTGCATAAACAATAGTTAATTAAATCAGAAAATAAAATAACATTTCTAATTTTTTTTGGCATAAATAAAAATAATATGAAAAAATCAATACCGGAACTTATTAGAGGTCCATTCAAACGAAAAGAAAAAAATAAAATAAAATAAGATTTTATTGTTCACAGAATCAAGGACGAAATTTTTAGAACATTTTTTTTTTTCTGCAGGTAATGGAAAAATAGATTTAGGTAGAAAAAAGAAGGTAAAAAAAAATAAAAGAGAATTTTATGGTTGAAAAATACTGAGACAGGTTTTTTTTCCATTTCATAGTTTTGGGGAAAAAATTAGATACAAAAGAGCAGATGCTGAGGAATGCATCAATAATTTTTCATTCAAATTAATTAAATTGTATTTTTTAAATTTGCATAACATAGATACTTTAAAAAATTATTTTATGAAAAAAAAAAAAATTAGAAAGCGGAATGAAATTACCAAGTTTTAAAAATTTTATAAATTTATTTAAAAATAAATGTAGAGTCGCAATTTAAAGTTTTAAATTATGATGATTAAAACTCACCTTTTGATGAGCAAGTCTCAATGACTCTTGAAAATGTTTGTGCACAGCCTGCTCAGCATTTCTTGCTTCTTCTCTTTTTTCTCTTTCTAATTTAGCTTCTCTTTCTCTATCACGTTTTTCCATTTCACGTGCTTCAGCTTCTCTTCGTTCCCTAAAAAAAATAATAAACAATAATTAATAAACACAAAAAATAAAACACAAAGTTGTTTTAACAAAATTTCTAATAGATTATCATTTCAACAAGATAAATTTATCAATGTTGAAACTCACGAAAATTCGATCAACTAAATCGTGAAAGTCAAAACTTGGCCAACAAAAGTTATCGTCACAAAAGTTTTAAACTACACCAAGAAAACTCAACTCAAACTTTTCCAGCAAACTATTTATCAAAAGAAAATTTTAATTTAAAAGAAAAAAAAAAAACATTATATTCAATCATAGATAAAAATAATAGTTTTTTATTTTTTTTATTCTTTTAACTTTGTAGATGAATGTCATCAAGAATAAATTATAAAAAATATGAATAACAAGGTTTACTTTCATTTTTTTTTTCTACATTATAATTATAATTTAGTCTTGTAAAAGAAAAAAAAAAATTGAGTATTTATTAAAGTTGATTGACAAAAGTGTATTAAAATATTGAATTCAGGTTGATGCTATCAATCGAGATCTTTTAAATGATTAATTAAAATTTGATGATGATAATGCAGATTGTGTGTTGAGTATCAAGTCACGTATAACAGGTGACTGCTTATTTATTTATTTATTTTATTTTGTTAAAGTTTAATCAGCTCATTAAAGACATTTTTTGTGTTGATGCAAATAATCATTCATATTGGCAATAAATAGCCTTGAATTATTTATAATATTTTCAATGCATGATTATATCAACAAATTAAATAAATAAAATTATATCTATACATATAAAAACTATTACTTTTATTTATTTAGTTATATTTGTTGATATTTTTTTTATTCACATTTGCTTTTACGTGCAGACATTTCTATGTTACGTTCAAGTTACTATATATCAATTAATTTATTAATAAAAAAAATTTTAAATGAGTTTTGTAATTTCCAGGATAATTATATTTACGTGTTTAACACAATTGTTTAAATATTAAAATCATTAAATCATTAAATTTGTACTTGGAAATGTGTGTTTAAACAAATATGATTTTTAACGAAAAATAACGAATTTTGTCAAGTTTTAAATTTCCAAAAAAAAATATAAAAATAATTGAAATTAAATTCTGTAATTTTTGGGGATAATTAGATTTAGATTTTGGTCAAATATTAAAAGTATAATTTCATAAATTCTTCGCTTAGAAATATTTTTTTTTTCAACAAATATGACCTACAGCGAAAAAAACAGAATTTTGCCTAGAGGTCATGCCAAAATATAAAATTTGAAAAAAAATAAAAATAATTGAAATTAAATTTTATAAATTTCAGGATAATTATATTGTCGTGTTGTTCGAATTCTAGAACCATAATTTTATAAAATTTGTACATGGAAATATGTATTTTCGATCAGCAGAGCACCTGAAGCAAAAAAATCGAAATTTTTGTCTACAAATTCTCGACAAAATATAAAAATAATTGAATCTAAATTTTAAAACTAATGGAACAATATTATATTTACAATCTGTTTGAATACTACAACTATAATTTCATAAAACCATTTGTTTAGAAATATATTTTCTAATTTTTTAAACAAACAATCAGTCTCGTAACGAAAAAAAAAAATATATTGATTAATCACTGATATATTAACACTTGCACAAAATAAATTTATAAATAATTTACATTAATTTTAATAAATTTACATTGTTAAACATAAAAATCGATTACAAAATATAACCGTATTATTATAAACAATGTAACAATTAAAATAAATACAAAACAACGTCAAAATAAATAAAAATGTCATTTGGAAAAAATTTTTTCCTGTGTCCAATAATTATCATTCCAATTGTAAGAGATAACAAAAAAAATAATAAATAAATAAATAAATATAATTTATTATCACGAAACGAGTATTTTTTTTCCGATAAAAATAAATTTATAACAAACAAAAAATAGTATAAACACAAAAATAAATATATGCGAAAAAAAAAATAATAAAAATAAAAATACAAAAATCTTGTCTGGAGGATGTGCGTAATACCTTTTTTGGCAATTTTCGGTTGTATTATATGTGACCGGTTTTCTTGTTGGTTAATTTATTATCATTATTATAATAAATATATATATTTTTTTTATTTATTTTTAGAGGACTTGCTTGACCGGTTGAAGCCCGTTTCATTCTGTCCGGAACAGTGATGAAAGAAAAAAAAGAGAAAAAAAAAAAAAAAAAAACAAGAGNTAAGGTAGATGATTCACATTAATTATTTCGGTCAACATTGAATCAAATAACAAAAAATAAAATCTCAAGATGTGTCATTAATGATACTGATAAATCATAGATAAATAAACTTAAAATATTTTAACATAAACTTTCTAATAGCCTCAGTATAATTACTGTACTTGTTAATAAATTTAATAAGAAAAAAAAAAAAACAAATTTGTAATGATGTAAATTCAAGTATTACAAATTATTAAAATAAATTATTGATCAAATATTTAAATTAAACATTTATTATGATTTTGTTCTAATTTTAAAACTTGATTTTTATTATAAAATAATTAAACGAAAATAAATAATAATATATATAAAAAAAAAAGAAATAAATTAGTGGTTTATATTTTCTATACGCTTTCTGCACACCCAGACATACTGGATAGATTTCCAAATGACGTAATATTATTTTTTTTAATAATAAAAATGTCATCATACAATGCGGGTAATACATTTTTTAAAAAATTTCAGGGACGAATATAAAAATGAAATAATAATGCGGGTAGTTTGACATTTAATCATTAAATTGACTTGAAAAAAAAGTACATCAATTAATTACAAATATTATATAAAATTTACAAAATAAAAATTCAATATTTCTTAGTGTCTGATCGATGATGAAGGGAGAGAGGTTGGTTGTCAGATCCGAGGTCGAGGTTTAAGAGGGGTTGATGGGTACGCTTGAATGAAATAAAAAAAAAAAATAAATATATATAAAACGTGGGTTATAATAATGGCCGACCACCCTCGACCCTCAACTATCTCCAGGGGATACCCCAGAGTGAGAGGGTAAAGAAAAAAAAAATAAATAAATAAAATAATATAAAGAGAGCAACGTAATCGCCCATGAACCTAAAGTCTCTCCCTTTACTATCTTATATATTGTATAAAATATAATAATAATAATAATGACAAAAGAAGGGATAGAAAAAAATGTATAAAAAAAAAGGGAAGTGCAAAGAATTGAACCTTTAACCAAACATAAATTTTTCACCTACAACATAATAGAAAAATGCGATCATTGAATTCCGGTAGTAGACAGACGAGTTCGACGACCCATCCAACACACTTGCTTTGACATACAATATACATGTATTATTTAAAAATAGATTAATACCGAGGTCAGAAAATAATATTATTTATAAATTATTTATAATAATAAATATTGATATCATTTATTTAAATTGTGACTAATAGTTTAAATAAAAAAAAAAAAAAAATTTTTATCAACTTTGTTTTTCTTTTCTTGGTTTTGTTACTATTATGATTGTTTAAATAATTTTTTTAATAATAAATGAGAAGAAGGGATAACAAAGAAAAATACTTTTTATTGCTGTGAATTTTTTATTTTTATTTTTTTTTTGGACTATCTTTGTTTAAAACTCTATTTCCGTCAACACGCACTTGGCTTGTATCCAAAGTCATGACTTTTAGCCCCGCATTCACAAACAAGTTTTCGACATTTTTGGTTGTTGAAATTAAATTCTTGATATATTTTTTATTTATATTTATATACTTATACAGAAATTTGAATATTAATTAATTAATAATTTAATGAAAATTTAGTAAAATGTTGGAGTAATATGTTTTTTTATTTTGCCGAGAATTTAAATGTTTTTTAATTGAAATTTTTAAATTATTGTGGGAATAAATATGTGATTTTTTTTTTTTCAGTTGAAGATGTAGATTGAGAACACGTATTTACTTACAAAACATCTGCCAAGTCGGAGCCGAGCCAAAAGGTACATCTTTAAAGTCAACCAAGTTGTTCTAAGAAGTGCTTTTGGTCAATTTTGAAAGTTGAAAGTTTCATGTTTAGTCGGTAGTTTTTATTTTTTTTTTTTTTATTATTTCAAGTATTATGTTACGAATTTTTTATGAGAGACGTAACACGACCTAGGACACTTGAACATATAATTTTAAATTATCAGTTGACGTTTGAAGGAAAAAAAAAATAATAATAAAAATATAACAATAAAAATATCTAAGATAATAATGTTTTTTTTTTGTATAAAAAAAAGCCACTATCATAACGATAATATTTTAAATACTTTGAACTGGATATATTTGTCCTTGACTATTTTAAAAATACCACAAAGATAATAAATATATATATAATAAACAAGAATGTTATTCCAAAATTATTAATCTATTTTTAATATTATAAGTGCAAAAAAATGTGTCATTGAATTATTATTTTTTTTTTATCATTATAAATTCAAAACACAATTATATTTATATATTTAAAATTGCATATTTGTAATGCTCAAGTGAACATTCTGATGAATTTATTCAAGAGATTAAGTAGTCGACTATTGACCCAGATCGAGTTTTATGTCTCTGAAATTATTTTTTTATTTATTTTTTTTTTCCTCATCACTCGACAACTTGTGGTGATGCACGCAACAAAACAAGATAAATAAATAAAAAAAAAAAAAAATCCAATTCACGAGGCTATTTGTGGCTGTGATTCAGACAAAAATCCAGCTTTAAAAATTACAAATTTACAAGTCAAATAATCAAGATGACACACAAAACAACCAAAAATTTACCAAAAATAAAAAATCGAAAAATATTTCGTCAATATATAAAACAACAAGAAAAAAAAATTAAATAAATTTCTCAATCAATTCATCATGAATGAAATAAATAATAATAATAATAAATTATTTTTTTTTTTTCAAAAGTCATTGTATATTTAATCCTCAAAATCGAAGCATGAAAAATACAACAACATCCGGATAAATATTCCAAGAAAGTGTTCATAAAAAAAAAGTATTTAAATCATCAAAATTTTTAAGCTTAAATTTATGTTGAAAATGTCCAACTGATGTTGTAACGATAATCAATGATAATTACCGTTGACCTTGACCCATGGTAATTTTAAAGAATGGAAATCAGCCAAGAACAATTTGAAAAAAAAAAAGTAGAAAAAAAAAATAATAATAATTGTCATGATATGTGGCCTTCAATGGCCTTGACCAAACTGATATTTCTCTTTCCGTATTTCATGATATTTTTTTTATTATTATATATATTCTATTCATTTTTCTCTTTTTATTTCTAAGATTTTTGAAATATATTTCGAAGAATAGATTGTTAGTATATATGCGGGAGTATGGCTCAGGTTGTCAGGTAGAATATCCCTGAAGGACAAAAAGAAGATACAATTCGTAAATACAATGTTTGTCTCGCTACCTGGAGATACCTTTTTTTCATCTTTTGTTCCTCTTTTATACGCACACACTCGTTGATATTTCATTTCGTCAAAAGAATCATCTCCGACGTTAGAAAAAAGGAAGAAAAAAAAAGGTGAAAAAGACTAAAGATACTTTTTAAAAAAAAAAAAAAAAAGAAAATCTATAAATTCTGGCGCCTGAATGTTGTATTGTTAAATCTCAAGATGATGATAAATCAAAATATTGAATTGAATAAAAAAATGAAACAAAAAAAAAGGATTGTGTTTTGTTATTGACAAAACTTACATTGCAATAATTGATGTTTGTGGATCGTGTAAATATGCCGTTTGTTGACCGGCGGATGTTGCTGAATGATGATGATGTTGAAATGCAGTTGCTTGTGAGGGTGATACTGCTGGTAATAAATTATATGGTTGATAAAGCAGCTGTGGTCGTGGTTGATTATTACCACCACCACCACCACCACCACCGTTTGATAATAATATTTGTGTTTGTCCAGTTTGTGTATGATTATGCGGGTTAACCTGTCCAGTGGCAGTTTGCGGACTTGCCGGAAGAACCGCCATTGCCGCCGCCGCTGAACCACTACCACCTAACACCGGTGGCATACTCGAGCCGTCGTTAATAAACGTCTCGAGATACACGACACAATTATTATCATCATTTCAAACACCACTAATTTATCAATACACATAATCCATTTATTGAACTTGTCATTTATCCAGTTGTAATTAATTTGAAAGAAAAAAAAAATCAATTTAATCAAAATGGCGATACAAGAGAAGGTATTTTCTCTTTATTTTTTTCAATCACTTAATCATTTAAAAATTAAATGATAAAAAAATTTAATTATTTTATTTTTTTTTAAACTGCACTAATAAATCCAGAAAAGTTCACAAAATTAACTGGCGCTCACAGACACGAGAAAAAAAAAAAAAACACACGTTACCAAGCTGACTTTTTTTTTTTTTTTTTCAACTTGAGAGAGAATATAACGGGCGCTTCCCCCACCCAATCACCACCCTCAAGCTTCTACCGAGAATCAAGTCACGGACAATGAAGAAGCAACTATACAAAATTCACCTTTCACTCAATTCCCCTTCTTTTTTTTGTTTTTTTTTTTCAATGTTTTATTACAATAATTATCATTGAAATATGTATTTGCCACTTGAGCAAAACAATAACATAACCATAATAACAATAATAATGTTGATTTGATTTAATATTTTTAGCAAA
>MKYW01000141.1:80133-108159 GCA_015776835.1 Aphidius ervi | reverse complement strand
ATTCGTAGAAATAAAAAATAAGTAGAAAAATTAAATATTTATTAAAGCCAAAATTATAAATCCAAAAAATATTATTTATTTACAATAATTCATTACATTAGAAGTTAAATAAAAGAGAGAAAAAATATATGAAAATTCACAGTGTTATATTAAGAAGAAAAAAAAAACTGTGTACAAAAATCAAAACCATATGCAAATAATGGTTTCAGGTAGTTTTATTTTCCCCTTTTTTTTTTTTTTTTTGTTATTGTTTAATTTTCAATGATTTTTTTTCGTATATAAAAATAAAATTTATTTACATGATTTTTTTTTTCTTTTAATTAATCCAGTTTTTATTATCATTTTTATTGTAAATATCTGAAAATTATTTCAGAGCAATAACCCGTTAATTCATTGCATAATGAGAAACTACTCAACTTGAAAGTTTTTTTTTTTTTTTTAATTTTTTTATTTTCCATTGTTTTATTGTTGTTGTTATTATGTTAGAGAGACAGGGAAAATAATACGATGGCGCAGCAGGGGATATAAAATACATTTGTGTATAATACAAGTGCGTGTGTGTGTGTATTAAAGTTGGATGGTATTTTGTGCTTTCGTTTGGTGTGTATCACCCGCGGTGACAGTTTAATCTCGGCGCACAACGTGGGAGTTTGCGTTCTACTTTGTCTATGTACTCTATGTACACATATTGATATATATATATATATGTTATATAAAAGTTAAGTATGCTTGTGTTTGTTAACCCTCCTTTTCCAACATTGCAGATTCCTGGGCAGGTCGGGAATAGAAACTGGAGGGGTATTTTGCCATGCGTATATCTATCGATCCGTATTATATACGTTATAATAAAAGCGACAATTGAAAAAGCACTTGGTTAATTTTTTTTTTTTACTTTTTCTCATTTGAAAATAGTTGTAAAATCATTTTTTTTTTAAATTTAAAACAGCTCTTTTTTCATGGAAAACAATAGAGCTATATTTTTCTGGATTTTTTTTTTTGACAAAATAATATAATTACTTTGTCTATTAATTTGTGAATTTTTATTCAACTAACAAATTAAAATTTTTCATATTATTTCAAAATTAATTTCACTGGGTAAATATATTTCTATGTATTTTTGCAGACTGGGCGAATTTTTGAAGCAAGAATTTTAATGGAATATTATAACAAAAAAAATATACAAACCCGGGAAAATATTTTCACCAGAATTAATGATTAAATTAATAATAAAAAAAAATTTAATATCAATATTAAATAATAAATTCATTTAATATATTTTCATTGAATTTATATTTTTATTTTTCTCAAATAATTAATCAACATTTATTTATATTTTTTTCCAAGTAAATTCTCATTTTTTTTTCTATTTTTTTGAAAAAGAAAAATGCCTGAATTTAAGTCGAGTCAGTCGCATTGTGTCCAGAAGGATTATTGGCTATCGTGATGGGTGATTAATGTCCACATGGATTTAACTCACAAGAGCTTTGACATGGATGATTATAAATATTTTGCATTCCAAGAATTGATTTATTGATTTTATTTATCATAATAATCATAATTATAATGACTAGTTGAACGTTAAACAACTTGTCTGACAAACTTTTTTACTTATATTTATTTATAATTTATACACAGCTAACAAATATAAACGCAACTCTTTAACTGAAGGTCATTGAAAAACCGGAAAGTGTATATCATGATGTTTATTATTATAATTTATATACATTTACTTAACACGCTCATTTTTATTTATTTAACTGATCGTTTTTTAATTTTTTTTTTTCAAGTTTTATTATTGCCGTTTATATCGGTCAAATGTATCGATTATTTTGGCCAATAAAAAACAACATTGATTATGTAAAATTTAAACTTGCGATTAATTTAAAATTATTATTACTTTTTTGTATAATAATAATTGACTGAAATTGTCATGCATAAGATGTATGTTGTTGACTAATATTTTGAACAATATAAATTGATTGATTTATAATTTTTTTTCAAACGAATTTCGTCAAGATAATTACTAACATATTGTCCGCAAAAATTAACAAATAAATTGGATATGAATGCATAATTAAGTGTTCAATATTATAAATTGTAAGAAATTAATTATAAAACCATCAGAATATATTTAAATATGCATATCACGGTGATTGGATAATCGAAAGAAAATATATTTTTGATAAATTATAATTGTTTAACAATTATAAAAGTAAATTTTTAATTAAAAAAAAAAATAAATCCAAGAAAAAAAAAATTACAATCAAATGGTTTTCATAAAGAGAAAAAAAACCAGGTGAAATTTTTTATTTTTAAATTTAATAATAAATGATAAAAGTATTTTAAATTTTTTTTCATAAAACCAGTGGCATTTGATAAATAAATTTTTTAAAAATTTAATTTTAAATTTATCACAAGTTTTTGCATTGTCAAGAAAAAAAAAATAATAATAATTTTATCAATTTAAATATTCAAAAATTTATATGAAATAAANGGAGCATTCACAACATGAAAACATTAGATACAAAAAAAAATATTAAATCTATAAATAATTTTATTTTTAAATAAATAATAATAATTATAAAAATCTAAAAATATAAAAAATTTTAAAACATTAACGTTTTCTATTTTAAAAAAATAATAGACAAATTTTTCAACAAAAATTCGGAACAATGACTCGTTTATAATTCCAATCACTGATAACAAATAGATAACAATTATTTATCAATAAAAAAAATAAAAATATACAAAAATAAAAAACATAAAAATTGATAATACAAACAACCAAGATAGCATGAAAAGTCTCGTCAGTTATAAATATATCGATTTGCCCTCGAGCAATATATAAAAAAAAAAATGTTTATTAAAAAAAATTAAATGGACGTTGCTATTGACACCATCTCGTCTATTCCAAACTACTGCATACTCTAAATATATCAACATTTATTTCTTATCTACATTTTTTCTTTCGTATTTTACATTAATTCCTTAGCTCTTTGCCGAAATTATACTGCATAATTCAGCAAGTGAAGCTTGTCATTCATTTAGGTTTGTTTTGATGGTAATTTCAAATTTGCCGCTAGAGGGAGACGTTTTATACAAATGGATAAAACTAAGGATGTTTAAAACATCGTGTTTCATACATGCACATCTCTGCACACGAGTGATGTGACATGCGGAAAGTTGCGATTGTGAACCATTTGGATCATCTGGATGCATATATACTTGCTGCACGTGGTTGAAACAGGTTGCAACTAGTTACAACTTAAATTTACAAGTTATATAAATTTATTATTGTTTAACAAGTATTTTCCATCAAATCATTGAAATTTAGTATTTAACATTAGTAAAAATAATAATAAAACAATGGAGACTTATTCAAGTGATCAGATAAATATGGAGACTGGTTTCAGTCCAGAAGATTGGCAAGCTGTTTCAAGTTTACAAAAAGTAAGTTTTAAATGATATGAAAATCTAATAAATAGTCGCAAATTAATCAAGTTTTAAGCTTATACAATAGTTTATTGTAGATTATATAATTTATTTTAAATCACAAAATCAGTCAACCGATGTAGTGACTAGTTAATGAAGTCATTCATTTCAATCAATGAATTTTTTAAATTTTATTCAAAAGATTTTTCAAAAATAAGTATCTTATCTATAGTGAACTCTTTTGTTATTATTTATTAATTTTACATTCAAGAAAATAATAAGAAAAATTTATAAATTAAATAATAAAATAATTTTGTCTTATAGCTCTATGCAGGAAACAACACGTCTCGAGATGATAATGTTGCCGCTGATATTGACATGGATGGTGACGATTATGGTGATGCAGACAAGCTTGTTATACAAGTTACTGAATGTTGTCGTAATGATAATGATGATCATAATGATAATGATGATGATGATTATGAAGAAGAATTAGTATGTTGGCTTGACGAAACTATTGAACTTGATGGTCATGAAGATGATGATCTTGATGATGATAGTAATAATAATAATGATGATAAAAAATTTAATGACTCCATGATGAAGGATGTTGATAATTCAATAAAATTGACCAGTAAACCACGACTCGAGGAAAGTGATAAAATAACAACACAATAATTTTTCATCACATCAAAATCAAAATCATCTCCACTTATATATGCAAGATTCATTGGCTTCCGTGAGTTTAAATTTTTAAAATATTATATTATTACAATTAAAAATTTTATCTAATTTTTAATTATTATTAATTTATTTATTTTTCAGGCAGTTTCTCAATTAATCACTTGGAAAAATTTTGGACTAAGCCAATCATTACTCCAAGGACTGCAGACTATAAGTGAAATACAAAATTTTAATACTCATTGATTCATCGATCTAGACTAATATAGATATCCATTATTTTAAAAAATGTTATTGGTTTATTTATATATATAAATAAATTTAAAAAAAAATACAATTAAGATTAAAGATAATTAGTGTTTTTGGTAATAGCATAAAAACAAGTTTTACACTTGGTCCAAATAAAATAAAGAACATTATTTTCAATACACTGCATTCTTAAATAATTTACCGAGGTCATATGTGCTTTTCAACCATTTTGAATATGATAATATTTACTTTGTATATAACCAACCTCCACTTTACTCACAAAATGAGACAATAAAATTTATCATTTTATATGAAAAAAACTAATATAATGAACGTAAAAAACAAACAAACAAATAAACTTTTAAAAATCAATATTAAAAAAAAACAATATAAAAATAAAATTCCAATAAAAAAAAACATACAGCAATAAATAATAAAAAAATAAAAAAAAAGTGACTCGTTGAGAGTCGTGATATCGAGTGTCTAGCACGTATAGGAGGCCATATAATAGACTTGGTGAACGACGACGACGACGACGATATATATGTATCATTTTGTATAAAAATATATATATATTGTCGATGAATGCAGGTCGAAGCGTCGGTGGATCCCGACAACGATTACATTATTGGTGGGGGATAAAAAGTCGAGTTGAATCAGATATATATACATTGAAGAGTAGAGAGGAGAAATAAAATAAAATAAAAATTGAGGAGGATAAAAGCGAGTAGAGTCGACAGGGGAGATGATGAAAAAGAAAAAAAAAAAATATAATAATAAGAAGAAGAAAAAGAGAAGGAGGAAGAGGAGGTCAAAGGCCTCCGCGTTTCTATCGTCGCGCAGCACCACCACCACCACCATCATCATCAGCAACAGCATCAATGTGTTGTGTGCACGAGTAACCGGCTGAAACAACTCGATTACATATCTATATACCTGTACCTACCTAAACTCCTTTTACCCTCTTCAATCCCCCTAACCCATACACACACACACAAATTAAACTACAATGTATATATATTGCTTGTGATCACTACTAGACAATGCGGATGATAGGTAGTAGTTGCACTTTGACATCACATTGTCTGCAAGCCAAATACCGAGATGGATCGTTAATTAAATGAACATCAAATGTATATTCATTGTTGGTTTTTTTTAAATTTAATTTTAATTGTTTGGTTTATTTTTTTTTACGATGAAATTTAACAGAGGATTTATCAACTAATATAATTTATATCATTTTGTGGTTTAAGTTAAAAATATATTTAAGTTAAGTCGTATTATATTACAATTTTTTATGTAAAATAACGATAAGATATATTGTTATTTTTGTTGCTTTTATGTATTGCTGTTATCATTGTCTACGAGTCAGCAAAAAAATATGTATGAGTAAATATATATAAAGTCATTTGGGTTATCGTAAAATGTATTTATCAATGTTAAATTGACAAATCAAAAAAAATATTTTAAATTAATTTAAGATATATATATATATTTTAATTATTGTGAATTAAATATTGGTATTTTTTATACAACAAATTGAATGAGTCATAAAGTTGTTGTGGCTATAGAACAGGTTACTAAAGTACAGTGAATTAAAGAAGGCCAGTTTTTTTCGTTTGAATAAAAGTATATCGATTTAAAGTGGCATCGACCCGATGTTTAAATATGAGACCTAGTTTGTTGTCTCACAAATGCTTTATTAATTCAAAGCAAAAAATATGTAAATTTTTATTTTTAATTAGCTTGCAAAATATTTTTTAAGCTCAAGAAATTTTCCTTAGCTACAAATATTCATCAACAAGTTGATGTATGATTAAATCTTTTAAAAAAAAAAAAATTGTTGACAATTAATTTTTGGAGTAAAAAAATTATTACTACAGATTTTTGATTAAGATGACGAATAGGATATTACTTTTTCAACTTTGCAGGTGAAAAATAATGAGAAGATTTAATTTTTTAAAAAGAAAAATAATTATAAAATGTATTTTTGAGTATTATAATTTCATTAAAATCAATATGAAGACTGACAGCAAGCTGTACTGTTAATTTCTAAAATAATTTTTCATCTCGGACTTTAATAATTTTGTCAACAGCAGAGTTATCAATTTATTTAAAAATTTTTAAAATAGATGATCAATAAATGTAGCAGTTTATCGATTATCCAATACAATGAATTAAAAATAAATTATTATATCTTGTGTCTCAGTGTAGGTTCAATGGGTTCAAATCCACCAATTATTGATCATAAAAAAATAAAATTAACAAATCCATAAAAATAGCATGAAAATTAACTATAAATCATCAAAAAAATACTAGATTTAAAATATATAATAGCACTCTATTAAAAAATTTCAATTGACAAAATTATATTTGACTTTGAATTGATTGAAATCTTGAGGAAAAAAAAAANTGTGTGCCACAGCTGGCCTTGAGCAACACATTCAAAAAATATAAAAAAAAAAAAAATCTTTAAACAGGTTCGATTTCTTTCGTCCTCTTTTACTTTACATGAGAATTTAAAAGACAGGTTTTTCATGTATATATATTTATTCTTGTTTCATATTTAAAAAATTTATTTAAAAAAAAACAATTTGATATTGCAAAAATTTGAGAAAATTGATGGTTCTTGTTATTGGAAAGTAATGTATAAATTTTATTAATGTGTCTCTTCACCTGTCTGTTTAATGATAAATAAAAAAAAATATATATTTTTATTATTATAGCCAGCTTAGTGTATGAGTGAGCGTGCTAAAAATATCAAAATCAATAGTTGAATGATGCTTATGATTTGTAAATCAAATTATAATGTTTCCTGTCTAAAATTTCATTCGTCTGTTTGGACTATGCTTTTTCAAATATTCATCATAAATTATATATCATCATAATGCAAATATATTTATAATGAGAATTATGTGAAAATAATAAAAATTATGTTGTTTCAATGAGACAATGCTCGAGAATGTTTTATTATTAATTCATATTTTTTTTTTTCAAATATTATTGTCAGGTTAAAACACGTTAATGTGTGACTATTAAAAACAATGAAATTGAGCCGGAATAATATTTCAATTTTACACTCACGTATGACCTCGATGAGTCTGCAAAAATATTCATAAAGTTTTTTTTTTTTTATCAACTTATGTCAGCTAACATCCTGACTCATCATCATCAGAGAAAAGGTCAGGATCACATGACTCTGTAACTATAATTTCTTGCTTTTTGTTAAGCTATAATATATATATTTTTTTTTGTTGAAGTATATGATTTTTTATTAACGAATGAATTTAATTTAATTTATTTCCTTTTTTTTTTCAGGTCAAATATTTCGATAATTTGTGATAGAAAAACGAAAAGAACAAGTTATATTAGAAATTTAAAATGATGATGCTAAAAACAAGTTGTGATTTGTATATCAAGATAATATATATTGGTTAATATCATAGAAAGTTATGTTAAATTTATAATATGAGTTGAATATATTGGTTGACCTCCACTGGGTATAGTATATAGAGGCAACATTATCAAGTCTGGTGGTCGTTCAACAGGGCCAACCAATCCCCATACAGGTAAAATAAATAAATAAACAGTAAAAATAATACACAAAGATTGAAAAAGAAAACAAGTCTTACAAAAATATAAAAAAATAAAACCAGATAAAACCGGTTTGACAAGTTCAGGTACCATATTTACAAGCCCACCTTCTTCTGGTTATGTATTATGCAGTTTTTACACAAGACTTTATATGTGTAACGCATAACTATATGTATCCGGCGTTGTTAATAATATAAAAAATAAAATAAAGAAAAGCGGAAGGATCCAAAGTGCAAGGCTAATGTAAAAAAATAATAATTGTAAATGCATTTTTTAATATTGAAATATATATATAAAAAGAGATATAATTAAAGAAAAATGGAGAGTTGTTTTTGACCTTTGATGGTTTATGGCAATAATGTCTGAACGAAAAACTTGTATATTAATGATGATTATTTATTATTTTTATATATTATTAGCGAGTTTTTATGAGCCACTTGGAACCAGATTGGATCAAGGACACCAGGTGCTTTTGCCACTGACAATTATATTATTTACTCAATCTTAAATATTTTATCCAACACTAATTTATATTTTTTTTTTTTGTTTTGGGATTTTATTTAACAACGTAATATCAGGTCAATGACAAACTGGCTATTGACCTTATGTCAAAAAAATTATTGTCAAGATATTGTAATTTTTTTTGTTTAGGAAAGTAAATTTTATTTTTAATATAGCTGCATTTATTGAGGAAAAAAAAGGAAGCTAATTGGACTCTTTATACAAAAATGAAACTTTTTTTAAATCAAAATAATTATTTTGTATTTAGTTTTTAGTTGACAGCCCTCATTTAATGATGCCTAAGGTCAAGATTTTTTTACCCGCATAAATATTATTGCTTTCAAATCAATTTAAAAATATTTAAAAAAATTAAAATAGCTGTGTTTTATTAAAATAATTATTAACAGGAAAAAAAATATTAAAAAAAATCACCAAAATTAGTAATATAATTTTGTCATATTTCCGGAAAATTTAAAGTCAAAATAAATATATATAATTAAAATAATATAGGTCAGTCAACTAATTTAAAAATATTTAATAAATTGGCTGTAGCTCAAAAAATGAACCAACATGTTGAAAAAAAATAATAAAATATTATAATTATTTATTAAATATAAACTGTAAATTTTATTGTAAAAAAAAATTATATAAATTTAACTTGTTATATACTGTATAAATAAATAAATATAGAAAAAAAAAAAAGTGAAATAACTAGTGTCTATTTATTTAAAACTTGACAGATGCCAATTAAAATAATAGACGATGAAAATCAGTGAATTTGTATGCAACGGTACTCGTCGTTGAAGATAAAAAAAAAAAAAAAAATTTAAGAGAGATGGTGGAATGGTCGCCATAATTCGCACATGTGCCCCCACAGTCTCACAGATGCGTGGGTTGATATTTACGGCTCATGTTGTACATGGTTTCTCTGGTGTGTGCCTTGGCAATATAACACAAATGCAACTAAATTTCATATATAATATAAGTCTGTAAACCACACATACATATACAATAATATAAATAAATAAAAAATAAATAAATATCCTCCCCGGAATTACAAATACTTAACTGATTACCTGCATCAATAAATCTTCAATGTGCACATTGAATAAAAAATTATATACAAGACAAATTAAAATAAAACTGGGTCAAGCTTCTTTTTTTCTTTTTTTTTGAAACATAATTATATCAAATTGTGTTTATTTTTAATTATTTTTACTTGATTATAATCAATGATAATAAATTACGAAATAAAAAATTACCTAAACGCGCATACACAAGTTACAACACATTGTTATACTAAAATTAAATAATAATTAAAATCATTATACCGAGAATTATGTATGGCTTGTTATGTATATATACTGTGTATATTTACATTTGTATATTTATTTAAATTTTATTAATATGTTTCATGGTTTTCTGTGAAAATTTTTATATATTTTTTTTGCGAAAAAGGTTATATAAAAATTGTGGTCGTTAAGTTGAAAGACGCGAGGATATTACTGAGAAATTTATTTGAAAAATATTTCAAAATTTCAATAGAGATATTATAAAAATAATAATTTATATATTTAAAGTACTTTGATGAAATTTTTTTTTAATTATTTAAAAAACCCTTTGTATTTAAAATTTAAAAAATTAAATTATTATTTTATTTGGTTGTTTGAATTTTAAAAAAAAAAAAAAAAAAACCACTTGACATTCTTATTCGCCAGGTGTCCCCTGACAGGTGCGACAGCACAGTAAATTAATAATTCTTACAAACCGTCGTTTTGCCATGCAAAAATTTCATGTACACTGTATGAAAGAAAAAAAAATAAATAAAAAAGTAATATTACAACAAGAAAAGCACCTGGATATTACTTTAAAAGAATATATTTTTTTTATGAAAATTGAATGGAAAATATGATGTGAATTTTATAAGATAGGTCGAGGTTTTATTGTGTGGTATAAAAAATACTTTAATATAAATTTAATTTGAACACGCAATATTATATAGCTGAGATGATAAAAAAGGTGATTATGATGAGCTCAAGTTGAACGTGTCTTGAACGTAAAATTAACAAAAATATATTATTAAATAAATCCACACATGACAGTATTATATTTATAACCAACTCTTGGCTTCACTTTGTAAATTTATAGTTAAAAATAAAACACAACCAGCAGCATTTAAATACTGCTATTTTAATTTATTTTTTTTTCATGAAAAAAAAAAAATTTATTTTCATCACGATTACCAACATAGAGCTGAATTTTAATTCATCATATATCTCTTTAAATAAATAAAATTAAAATAATTAATTAAACAATAATTTTATCTATCCAAAAAAATTATTATCTTTTTAACGTTTCAATTTATATCACCAACATCGCAAGAAGATCTTATCAAAAAATTTTCAACTGACGATATAAATCAATCTTGAAAAATAAGAAAAAATAAAATAAAATTCAATTCTTTTTTTAAAATAAATACAGTGGGTTATCACAGTGTGTCTGTGTACATTGGGTCACAGTGGTAAATAAAAAAAAAAAAAAAAAAGATAACGAGTCAAATGCGATTGCGGAAGTCAATTCATCAAATGAACAAAGTTTAAATTCCAATGAAAAATAATTTGTTGGATAAAATATGAATATAAATTGAAATTAAAAAGAAAAAGAATATGACAAAATTAATAAAGGTATTTGTCATACAATTTGCAAGAAATTATATACATAAATTTTTGTTAAAAACGTGAAATGCATAATGAGTTTACAAGTGATTATTGCACCCACACACAAACACAAAGACAAATGTGTATATATATATTAATTGAGGGTGTATAAGAGAATGCACATACAGAGAGGAAATGGTTTGGAATACGATTAGTTGTTGTGGTATTATAACATGATGCTATCCGGTCCAGTTCCATTCTCTGGACGTGACATGAATGATAAAAGATTTTCTTGTCTCATTCACTTTACCCCCTTTTCCATTACCAATCAAGTTGCAATGTATTATCATTAAATTATTGCGCAATTGTTATATTTAAATTAATTTTAAACACAAATATATATTGTGTAAATTAATATGATAAAATGACCTTCAGCGTTTAGTTGTATTTTATTTTTATTTATATATAAATATTTAATGAATAATAAAATAACTTTTTTTTTTTTTTTTTATGTTTGTTTATCTTGAGAATTTGAAATAACTTTTAAAAAAATTTATAAAGAATTATGATTCATTGTTAGCTTGTAAAATATAAATTTTAGTTTTTTAAAAAATTATTATTATATGAGAATGAAAAATTTTTTAAACTCAAAATTTGGACAATATAATCAAACGGAAATATGAAGAATTCATTTTTGCACGCAGCTGGCGCCCGGAAACAACAGCCATTCATCGGGTTACTCATACAAAAGTCCAAAAGCAAAAATAAAAAAAAAAAAAATAAATAAAACTACTTGAAACATTCCCTTCCTTGCAAAAAATATCCCCGTCAAGTTAAACATTACCTACTTATTGCTATGCGAGACACGAGGAAGACTTTTTTTTTTTATTTTTTTATTTTTTCATCACGCAATACTTTCAGCACATCCATGATAAGCCAACAAGAAATAAAAATATATATATTTTTTAAATAAATCTATTATGTTTAATTTAATAATAATCAAAATTATTAAATTTTTATTTTATTTTAAATAAATATAGCGGAATAAATAAATGATGCAATTTTAAATAATTTAAAAAAACTAAAATTAAACGTATTAAAATTTATATAAAAAAAAAAAAAAAATAAAAAGGATATTGAATAATTCAAATAGTGTATTTTATCAAGATATGAGAGACAAAAATAAAATTAAAAAAATAAATACATTAGAATGAATTTTAATAGTTGGCAGACAAAATGGAGCCAATGACCTCTCAAAAATAAATTACACTTATTTCAAGTCTAATATCTTATTCAACAAAAAAATCCATTATCAAAATGACAATATTATTTATATAGCTAAATAATAAATAAAAATAAATAAAAACTTACCGAATAATTCTTTCATGTCTTTCACGTTCAATTAATTCATCTGGTAATTGTTGTCCAGGTGCTAACATTGAATGTGTCAATGGTGGATATCTTGGTGGTCGCCAAAGCATATCACCAGTATTATTATTATGATGATGATGATGATGTTGATGATGTCCACTTGATGATGTTGATGATTGATAACCAACTTGTGGTGTTGTTGTTGCTGCTGCTGTTGCTGCTGCTGATGCTGTTGTTGTATTTTGTTGTGTATTAATTGTTTGTGTTGTTGTTTGTCCAATACCACCAGGATGTGCCATCATCAATGATGTATGTTGTACACTTTGTACATGCCAAATACGTGCTGGTGATGGTATTTCTTCAGTACTTAATGCTGAACTTCTACTACCACTACGTTCATCACCAGAACCAGCACTTTTTAATGAACTAATACCACTGTCTGATCCACTGTCACCATATACTGATGATTTTGGTGGTATTGGATTAATACCAATGATACTACAGGGTCCTCCATTTGATCCAATAATTGTCCCGGCCTCCACCTCCATGAGGTGGCTGCCGGTATCATCTCGATTAATAACTTTATCACTTACATCAACTAACAATTGATTATTATTATTGCTATTAATATTATTAATTGGACTATTTGTTGTATATATTTGTTGATAATTTGGTGGTTCTAAATGACCACCATGACCACTAATACCACTAACAAAACGCACTTGTTGATGTTGTTGATTTCTTGGCTGTTGTTTTATTCTTTCAGATAATATAACAGGACTCTCATTGTGTCTTATACGATCTTGTTCTTCTTGAATTAACGTATTATTAATATGTCCCGCCACTACTTCTAATTTTTTTAATCTATCCAGTACGTTAACTTTTTTATTATCTATATTATCATCCAGTTCAATTTTAATATTATTTATATTATCAATATTTTTATTATTATCATCAATTATTAATGAAGGTGGTGGTTCTGGTTCACGATCACGTTCTCTTGATTCACTTTCTTCTTCTGATTTTTCAATTTTTTTATTTTCAATTAATGAATTATTTATATTATCAGATATTGGTGATATATTATTATCTTTTTTTATTATATTATTTAATTTATTATCTATTATATTTTCATCAATTAATGATTCACAATTTATAATTTTTTTATCATCATTTATTTCTTGTTTTTTATTATCTTTTTCTTCTTGTTTTTCTTTTTCTTCAATTTCTGATTGTTCGTCTTCAGAATCAGATGATTTACTTGATGAAAGCCTTGAATTTACTTCAACTTTTGATGCTAATTTATTTTCTTCGCCTATTGAACAATTTGAATTTGACTTTGTCGTTGTTGTTGATGACGAAGAGGATGATGATGATGATGATGTTGTTGTTGTTGATGCTGCTGCTGTTGCTGCTCTTCTACCACGAACAGGTCTTCTTGAATTTCCTTCAATTATTTTAAGTGAATTTTTTTTTTTAATTTTACTACTACTACTTGAAGCGTTATTTGTTTCTTCAAGTACTGGACGAGGTGGACGGTTTCCTGGTTTTGTTGGTGGACCTTTATTTTCACGATCTTCTTTACGTGATTCGTCTGCTTTGTCTTTTACAGTACCTTCACTTATACGACCACGACGATTACTTCTCGTATTGGTGCTCTTATCTGTAACAAAAAAAAAAAAAAAACCCAACAATGTAAATAAATCCAAAAGACTATTATAAATTATAATCAAACAAACAAACAAACTTTAAAAAAAAAATTAATTATTTATCATATACAAGAAGCTGAGTGGGAGATTTATTTATTATATATCTTTTTTTTTTTTATTTGTCAATGACCGGATAAACTAGAAGACTGAAAATAAAGGGTGACGTTTTTTTTTTTTTTGCTTTTCATGTTATATAAAAGAAAAAATAAAATGATGATAATGGGGAGAAACGAGAGGAGTAAAAAAGGGATGAAAAATAAAAAAGCAACATACAGATAGCATTGGAAATTCTTTCCCCTCGTTCTTCCTCATGTAACGTTGGCTCAATAAATATATCTGAGACCCGGACAAAAGCAAAAGCAATTCACATCCCCTTTTTTTTATTATTTTTATATTTTTTTACCCTTCTATATACCAACTCTATATACTACCATCGTATAAACCTTCAATAAAGCAAAATAACTTTCAACTGTATATAGATAATAAAATAATAAAAAAGTGTATTCATTTTTTTTTATTTTTATTATAATTTATTATTCTTTAAATAAGCAATTGTCTTTTTTTTTTTTAATATAATATCCATTTAAATTTTTTTTTTATCAATTTAAACAAGAATATATTTTTAAATTAAAAATATAAATAAATTTATGATTGCAATGCGTAGATTGTTGTGATGAAAAATTTTTAAAGTTTTGAATTAAATTCTAATTCAAGTTTTAGAAATTGGTAACATGAGATTTTGTGAGTCAAACTTTTATTTTTAACATAAACTTTATTCTTTTTAGAGTTTTTTATTTTACTTTTTTACTTGTTTTTTTTAGCCTGTGGGCTCTTCTTGGATCGATTGGCAGCAGTTGAAGGTGATAGCTCAGACCGAATAGTTTTTCGTTGACTTGAAACATCGTTATAAGGGAGAAACGTATTAAAAAAAAAAAATAAGAATGAATTCTTTGGAGAGTTGCCAGAATAAAGTAGAAAAAAAAAAAAAAAAATAACACAACTTCCAAGACAAATAATTTATTGAAATTGAGTATAAAGAATCACCTATTTTCGTATCGTTTTATTTATTTTTTTTTCTTATTTTAAAGTTCCATTATTTACCCTCCAACAACAGCTGGATATACTCCACTTAATATTCATTATTTCATAAATACACATTCACACAACTCAATAAAAAAAAATATCTAATAACAATTATAATAATAATTAATAAAAAAAAATGATGTAAAAAATTTATTAATTTAAATATTAATCTATGATAAGTAAATATTAAAAAAATAAAAATTCCACATTTATCAGGTTATTGTGTAAAGATAAAAATTTTATTTTTAATAGCTGATTAATAAACTTGAGTAAACACAAGATATAATTAAAAAAAAAAAAAAATATTTTTAAATATAAAAATTGAATAAATATAATTTTATAAAATTTATTAAAATATATTACTCATTGCATTTTTAATATTTTTTTAAATAATTTGCATGTAATATAATTATCGAGAGTCGAGTGTCAATATCTTTATCATAATCTTATGAAAGAGTAATTTTTCATTCAACCCTGAATGAGTAACTGTGAGAGCATGAAAAAAAAAAATAAATACAAGAAAAATTGACAAGTGGGCGAAGCGAGAAAGCCGCGCCTGTTTATAGCCAAGAATAAAATAAGATAAAAAAATTTATAAAATGATGGTCGCAGAACTCGATTTAATGAAACGAGTCACCCAACCGGTTACATGAGTTGTATGTCTAACAATTTTTTTTTTTTTTTTTTTCTTTTTAATTTATTTTATTTATTCAATTTTTTTAATCCATTCTTTGGTCTCTATTTTCTCTCATCTCGTCTTTCTAATTTTATTTTGAACCCTTTCTCTGCCCACACGACCAGGTCACCAGAGCAATATTTAAAATAAAATAACGCCCATTGAATTTAATTAAAAAATTAGTATTGTAAAAAAAAAAATAAAGCCAATATATTAATATTTGGAGGAAAAATATATAAAACATTGAATGGTCAGTGACCGGATGTGTGACGAATACTTGAACAAGTTGAGATAACAAAGCGTGATAATTACTCGCGTGTTTATGACCGATAAAGTGTCTCATTCTCTTACTTGTATATATTAATCAACATATTACACGTGTTGGATGTGTATATATGTGTTTAAAAATTTTATATACAATTGTGTACATAAATATTTTATATAGTCGTTTATTCACAGAGATGGATATTAACTGTGCGCGCCATCATCATCATCATCATCATCATTTTTTTTTATTTTACAATTATCTTGTGTTTGCTATATTGCTAAAACAAAATATGTTACGAGTTTATTTACTAGATTTTATTACTATTTACTTTTAAATAACTCGTGTAAAATATGGAGATGGATAAATGATAAAAATACAAGTAAAATTGATTGATCTATTGGTTGATATGAAATTTTATATTTTTATTATGATGGGTTGGCTGCTAATTATTATTATTGATTTAGATTAAAAGCAATAACTATATATATAGTTAACTAAGTTTAAAATATCAGGACATTGAGAGGATTTTTTTTTTGTTTCTATAGCTTTTGAATAATCATTGTAATTTTTTTTTTTTCTATTTTTTGATAAATCATGAATTTTATATTGATAATATTTCAAATTCAGGTATGATAATACTTTTTTTTCATTTGAATTTACTTTAGTTAAATAATGATAATATGAAAAATTAGTTAAATTTATTTTTTGTTAATTTTATTCGTTAATAAAGGCGTAGTTTGGCTGTGTGTCTGAAAAAATTTATTGCTCATAATTATATTTTTAACACACGGCTTAATTAATTTTGTAAATTGTTTAATTTTTTAAAAATAAATAAACTAATAAAAGTTATTTTTTTTTGAATATTGTTGAAATTTAGTTTATAATTTGTTTAAATAAATGGAACACTAGAAATTATTAATTAATTTGCATGAAAATTAGTTAATATTTCTTTTACAATTATTATTTTGTTTTTAAAGAAAATTTATATAAAAATGAATAAAAAATAATAATATTTATAAATAGATTAACATCTCTATATTTATCCTATTACTCTATTTGTTTTTTTTTTTTCAGTTTACTCCAATTATTCACTCCAAATTTCGCCAACTCGAAACAAAAAATAAAATACATCAAAATTTTTTCGAACAAAAATGAAATTAATCTGATTTTTTTTCGGACAAAAATCAAATAAATCAGAACAAATATCAATTTTTTTTTATCATCTTCAATATTTCGACAATTTACTCCAATTTTCATTGATCAATTTTGCTAAATTTTTGATAAAAAAAAATCAGTCAAAGATGATGAAAAAATTAGCCAATAATTATATAAACTTTCATCAATAATTCCCCGATATTAATATCTGTATATAATTTTTAAAACAAGCTTCCAATTGCCTCCATCTTATTGCTCGTTACAATTTTATATTTTTTACTCCACTTGGCATCTATTTTTTTATAGCGTCATGGCTGGAAGTCAGATAATCCTCAAGTGCCAAAGATGATATAAAAATTAGCCAAGAATTATATAAACTTTCATCAATAAACCCCGATATTAATTTGTGTTTTTTAAAAAAATTGAAAACAAATAAATAACATTAATATATAAGTAAGAAATAAAATATATCAAAATCATAATCATAAAAAAAAAGTCGATAAATTACTTGAGTTTTCAAGGTCGACCTTTTTCAACCCAGGACGTCATTAAAAATAAACTGCTTGGGTTCATAATTATGGACAACACGTAACGATTCATCTTTCATGGAAAAAATAAATGGAAGATGAGTGGAAAAAAAAAATATAAAAGAAATTTAATAAAAAAAAAATAATCTTAGCAATATTGGATTTTTTTTTTTCCTTTAACAAATAACTTTTTTGAATTACGATTGCAATTTAATGAGGACCACTTGATAAAATGTTTTACATATTGTACATATTCTATGAAGATGAAGAAAAAAAAAATGATGATGATGATGATGATAATGTGATAGAAGGGAGAGAATGAGAGAGATACCAACAAAAATTCGTTGAATACTCTGGGAATTCCAAGAAGTGTATGATGATGATGATATGCCTGAAGACTTTAACGTCCTCAAAAAAAATTTTTTCTCATATTTTTATTCACTGCATTTGAAATCCCTACAGGATGCAACTGTTCACAACCATCCACATGGTATTTTAATAAAACCAATACAAAAATAAAGGAAAAAAAAAAAAATATATTTAAACCAAGTTTTTTCATCAACTAATGTTTCAAATAAATATTTTATTTTTCAATATTTATATTATTATAAAATATTGTGTGTTTTAAGTTTATGTATTAACAGTGTCTGTCAATTGATAATATAATTATCTCCATCAACATGAAGTTTGAACTCTATAAACAAATAATTTCTCGTATTTTTTTTTTTTTTCACGTTCAATAAACTCGTTGTAAATTTATCAATTTGCATACACATAAAAAGTTTATAAAAATTTTAAATAATAACAGCTCTATATTGACAATTAATTAATTCAATTTTGAAATATTGATTTTTAAATTTATTTATGTTTATTAACTTTTTAAAAAAAAGTATTTTTAACTCAGTCAACAATATTGATTTAGGTCAAAATTTTTTAAACTACATTTTATATTTTGTTGAAAGAAAAAAAAAAGCCTCACTTGTCTGATGTTTGATTTGTCTAAAAATAAAGTGTAAAACCAATCAAACAGAATAAAACGAATAAAAAAGTAATAAAAAAGAATGAAAAATTATATAAAAATCAATAAAAAAAATAAATATTTAAACGTGTTTTATTATAATTCAGTCACGATTTAAAGATTCTCTCTGGCTTTCTCTCTTACAACTTGAAATAAAATATCAATTACATGAAATACTATTATTAAAAAATAACACAAGTCAATTTGATGATGAAATATAAAATAATGTGCAGTAAAATAAATCCAGCTAAATAATTGATAAATAAATTTATGAAAAAAATAAATAAATAAAAATTTAATTTTCAAGAGAAATTGATGAGCAATATGTAGCAGGTTTGTCGGTGTATTTGGACATTTCAACAAATAAACTATAAACATATATATGTATACATATAGATAAATAAAAGAAAAAAAAAAAAAAAATGCTTGTTTGTCTTATCCTGGAGAATCCGGTTACGATTTTATAGTTCCGCATAGACTGAGGGCATAGCAATACATCCACGGATTTTACTGTTGGTTCATGGTCGATCGTAAATTTCAAACATACACATTAATATATATACAATTTATATATATATACATGTATACATAGTTGTACATAGTTGTACATAGTTATACATAGTTGTACATGTGACCCAATCATCTCCTGTACCATAAACAAATACAAACAAATTCAATCACGCAAGTAGAGACTTGTTTCAATTATTTTTCATATAAAAATATTAACGCGCAATACTTTTTTATTTTACACGTAAAAAACAATTATTATTATTGTTGTTAAACATAGATAATTTTATAAAAAATAAAATTTATATTATTTAATAACAAAATTGTATGAAAAAATGATGAAAAAAGATGAAAAGAAAATTTGTTTTTAATAAATATTTTTATTAAAGTTTAAAAAAAATAAATAAATTATTTCAAGTATGATAAAGTTAAAGTATTTTTTATAAAAGTAAATTTTATTGTTATTTTTATTATTAATATAAAGAGAGGAAAAATACAATAAAAATAAAAAAAAAAGGTTGCTGTAATAATAAAGAAAAAAAGAAAACGCAATTTCGACAAACAAGACTGGAGAACTTGAATGGGTTTTTCTATGATTTTTTTTTATTATTTTTTTTTGCAAGGGTAAAAAGCTATGGGGTAGATTTTTTCCCTTATATCTGTTTATCATTGTTACAGAATTGTTTGTCTGATTTTTTTTCTCAGCGTTATCGAGCGATACGACCACCCGGAAACTTCAGAATAAAAAAAAAAAAACTTTTATTCGCAATGGCTTATTTTATTTTTAAATTGTTTTAAAGTAGTTTTAAAAGTACATAATAATGTTTTATTGATATTTGAATTACTTGTTATTTATAAGTATATTAACATGAAAATATATTGTCGTATTAAAAGAGCGTATGTACCATAATCGAAATGTTTCGAAAAAGAAAAAAAAATCACATTTAAAGCCTGATTTAAAATTCATAATAAATAAAAAGGCATAAGTCCAGGGAGATACGTCTGTTTAAAATTATCAACAACAACATATGTTCTTTGAATTTCAGTAATTTTTTAAATTATTTAAACAGCCAAAAAAAAAATTAAACCATTTTGGCGAAAAAAAGAAAAATTTGTAGAAACTGGTTTATTTTTTTTTGACAATAAAGGCTTCTGTATATATTTTTTTTGCGATGATATTTAAAAAAAAAAATATGTGTCAATGAGATTGATTTAATAAATAATAAGTTAATTAATAATTAGCAAATTTAACTGGTGATAATGTCAAGCAATGATTATATAAAACAAATCATAGTTAAAATATAATTTTGATGATGCCTTCCTCATTTTATTCTCAACTATTTGCATATTATAGTTGTTGGCTAAATGACATATAATTTATAATTATATTGTGTCATTATATGCAATATATATATATGTAATTTTAAAACGTAGGTTGTTAGTATAGATGACTCGTAGACATTGAGGCAGCAATGTTATTTTTATTTAGCGCACCTAGCTTGTTAAAAAGTTGGGGGCGTTCAAGAATAAAATTACTCTCAACATATATTTTTTTTATTTAATTTTTTTATCAAGTATCACAAATAGCATTATTCACATGTCATTCAATGATTTATTTAAATATACTTTTGAATAATACAACCAATTTTAATTATCAATGCAAAAATATATCATCGCGAAATTTCTCCAAGAAATTTTATTTATATAAATTTTATATTGGCATGGAAATTATTTAGATAACACATCATTGTATGATATAATAAAAAAATTTATTTGTTCATGTCATTTTAAAGGGTAATTATTCAAAATTAAAAAACCAGATGGATGGATTTTTCTCCTGCTCATTTATTTATTTTTTTATTGACCAAACCAGTGCCATGTACGGTTCTTTTAATTTTTTTTTCTACAGCTCATACATACCGAGGACATTTTGGACAGGTTTTAAGCTTGATATATATAAAAATAATGTATAGGAGGGGTCGCAGGTGCAAGGCACACGACCGTTTTAACGACAGGTGTCTTTTTTTTATTTTTATTTTTATTTTTTTGCTTCTATCAACTCCATTAACAATCAAAAAATATTTTTTAAATTACATAATCCTCTTTTTTGCTTTCTTTTCCTTCCTCTCTCTTTGAGAATTTATATATACTTTTTTTTTTTTTCATTTTATTATGATTTACTGGAGAATTAAAAGTACTTGAAAAAGTACAAATTCAAAGTACCATCATTGGTAGTAAAAGTTTTCAACAACTTTTACCCTCAAAAGTTTTTTGTTTAAACTCATTTTTCATTCGCGTCATCCGGCTCTTGAGAATAACTTTACGACCAAAATAAATAGAGAAAAATAATAATAATAATATTAAAAACAACGTTATGAAAATAAAAATAAAAAAAAAGAATTTTTAAATATCCTAGATTCAAAGGAAATAGAAATATATTTTTTTTTTTTCAAATTTAAAATTCAGCATTTTATAAAATGAATATTTAAANTTTACAAAAGCATAATAAAAATTAAAAAAAAAACGTATATAAATTTGATAAAATTAATAACAATTAAATGTTAAACAATCAATTATACATTTAAAGAAAAAAAAAAGAAAAAAAAAAATGATTTTTAATTAGTTTTATAATTAATTAACTAATTAAGTAATTTAATTTTATTCATCTCAATTCACCATTCACCTCCTCAATATATTTCAACAACAATAACATTAATATTAATAAATTAAAAATAAATATAATTATATTTATTTTTTCTCATTTATAATGTACAAATACTTGTAGTTCTTTTTAAACTGTGCGTTGATGCTTAGCTTGTGTATTTGGCAATATTCCAGGATCATCTCATTTTGAATTTGTTTCACACAAACACAAATATACACACATATTTAATTTTCTATTTTAATACATCCGGGTTTCAACAGTAGTTGAAATTTGCTATAATATAACAGGCGTTAACGACCTCTATACACTTTATTATATTTTAAAATCAAAAAAATATATATTAAACTATCAAAAAAAAACAGCGAACCAAAATTCTACACACTTTTTATTTTTATCTATTATTAGAATAGCCAAATAAATTAAATTTATCCTATTTTCAACGAATTTTATTAGCTCCATAATGTTAAGGTTACAGTGACAAATAAATTATACAACAAAATAAACAAACGAAAATAATGCAATAATTTTTCTTTGAAATTGCTCCGCATAAAATAGAAACACAACTCATTTGTGTGTTTAAAAAATAAAAATTTCTTTGATGTTAAAAGATAAATCTATTTTTTTTTATTTTAAAATTCAATTTTGAGTATATTTTTTTATTTCAGGATATTTGTAAAGTTTTAAAAACTTTGTGCCACATTGTAAAATTAATTTTGTTGTAACTTTGAAAGTTGAATTATAAATATGCAGATATTCAAGTTTCTATAGACTGATAATATTCTTGTATTATATTAGTCTAGAGAACAAGTTTGGTCAACAGTTTGTTTTCATATATATATATATAAATATTTCAAGTGTATATGTGTGTGTTACAAGCACAAAAGTCGTTGTTCGTTTTGGCAAATACCATGTTTCAAAACTCGAATAATTATCGTTTGCAAACTGTGTGAGCTGGCAAACTTTATCTTGTACTTTGTGTACACCTTCTATACTTAAAAAAACCTCTCATTTTGTCTATTTTTTTTAACAACAATATATTGAAATATATATTCACAATATATGACAAAAATTTAATGCTCCAAAGCTTGTTTTAAATATCAAACAAATTTGTCCTCTAAGGTATATTAATTTTTGAAGGACAAATAATTCGAGTCAATAAACATCAAATTTCACATAAACTAATTGAACATAAATATAATTTTTTTCATTCATTTGACAAATTGAATTAGAAAAAATAAATCTATTTTATTAATTGAACGAAACTTCAAAGGGGAGTTTCGTTTTGCTGGACCGCTTTTCTGACTCAGCATTGCGCCTTTTTATTTTTATTATTTTTATTCAGTCTTTTCTACGCTAAAATGTGTTCTTTTTTTTCCAATTTTTTTTTATTTCTTTGGCAAAACACGAGAACGAAAGGAAGATATAGAAAACGAAGGGTGATGAGAAAGGGTAAGAGACGAGGTCTTTTGTTTGTCGAGACCGGTTTGTAAAGTTCTTCGAAGCATTTATTCCGGCTGGCGCTTTCGTGCTCTTTCTATATTTATTTATTTTTTTTAAACTCTTTTTTAACGTGGCCTACAAGATCGAGTTGGTTTTTTTTATTTTTATAACTATTATTTATCTGCCATGTAATTTTTTTTTTTTTGCTTTCATCTTGTAAAAAGAGAGAGGGTTAAAGAAAAAAAAAAATGGCCAATTTAATTGTGAGTATATGCTCACGCGCCAGTTGAGTTCATGAATGAAATTCATAAAATTATATGGCATAATTTTTTATCAAATATGAACACACCCTGAAGCTCATATTTATACACATAATCAAGGCAATAATTAAATGAATTTTTACCTTTATCAGTTTGCTGGGTGACAATGTTTTGTGGTACTGCAGCTATTGGTGTATTTACTGGACGTCCACGAGGTCTTCTACCAACTCGAGGCTGTAAAAACAAAAAATAAATAAACAATATTAATATGTATAAATAAATTAACATCTCTTTATTTATCCTATTACTCTATTTGTTTTTTTTTTTTTTCAATTTACTCCAATTATTTACTCCAAATTTCGCCAACTCGAAACAAAAAATAAAATACATCAAAATTTTTTCGAACAAAAATGAAATTAATCTGATTTTTTTTTTGGACAAAAATCAAATAAATCGGAGCAAATATAATTTTTTTTTTATCATCTTCAATATTTCGACAATTTACTCCAATTTTTATTGATCAATTTTGCTAAATTTTCGATAAAAAAAAAATCAGTCAAAGATGATGAAAAAATTAGCCAAGAATTATATAAACTTTCAACAATAATTCCTCGATATTAATATCTGTATATAATTTTTAAAACAAGCTTCCAATTGCCTCCATCTTATTGCTCGTTACAATTTTATATTTTTTACCCCACTTGGCATCTATCTTTTTATAGCGTCATGGCTGGAAGTCAGATAATCGTCAAGTGCCGCGCGCAGAATCCCGTGTCTTTGTTGGCTGTTATTTTTTTTATATTTGCCCTTTCTCTTAAACTCTCATTTCATCTTCTTTTTCTTCTCCATCATCATCATCATCATCATCATCATTTTTTCTTGATCATTTTGTAAAAGTATAAGGATATAAATGTGTATATACACACAGTAAAAAATATAACATGCGCATCAGTGTGGCCGTATAGCAAGAAGAAAGCATGTTTTTAAAGTCCCACCTATCGTCTCGTTGTCTGGATCAAAAATGCAACAGTATACACACAACAATACGTGTGTATTTTATACGCATATATATATATAAAAACATACACAATGTCATATGACCCCCCTGCTGTGTATTTTTCATCGTCGGCCATTCTCATGTACACAGCAACAACAGTAACAAGAACACACAACTCAAAAGCTTTTGTTCAACTTTTGTGCATTTATATATTAGCTCAGATAAACGGCAACGACTTTGTGCATGTATGTAATAATCCATGTACACTGCGAGACAACCGGGATAAATAAGCGTAATACGATGCTACAAAAGGCAAATGAAAAAAAAAAAAAAACACCATATATAATAACATTATGTTTAAAAAAATAAAATAAATAACAAAATGACGAAGAAATAAAAAAAAAAATATATATATGATAATGCATTACGCATCATACTGCTGCACGTGGCAAGTTTTTTTTTTTTTTATTTATGAAAAGAGAAATTTGCTGATGAGTGGTTTTAATTACAAGAAAAAAAAAAAGAGGATTATATTTATTTTTATAATGTTATTTTGCTGATTAATTACAAGTGAATAAGATGATGATAAAAAAAAATAAATAAATATGATGAGTCAATGATTGAATGATGCACTTGAATGTATTTATTTATTTATTTTCTCACGTAATGTATTTAATGATTATTTATTATTAATTTTATGAGATTTATAAAATTTATAAAATTAATGATTGTTGTTTTATTTAAAATAAATAATACAATTGTGTTTTTTAATCAAGGTGAATCATTGATGATCAAGTCACTGAGTTTATTATTTATTATTTTTAAATTTTCTTGTGTGTAATGACGATGATGTATAGATGTAAATTAATGACGAGTTATTGAAATTGGTGTATGGTAAATGTCAAAAAGAAATAAAATAGTTGGAGCATATTTATTACATGTAGAGGAATTTGACAACAGCCCTCTGGCAACACTGAACCAACCACCAAAAATGGTAGAGAGTTGTTAGGGTGAACAAAAAAAGATGAGAGCAGAAAATAAGGGTAGAAAAAAAGATATTTAAAAAACAACCTGACTTGACTTTAACCCCAATTTGCAATAAAATATTGGGGAGGAAAATAAAAAATGCATCTTTTGAAATTTAATTTTCTTTCTCTATTTTGCTTCTTCTCTTTTGAAATTTAATTTATACTGTCAAAAGAATTATTATTCAACTGAAATATATACAACTTGATAAATAAATTACATTCATTTTTTTAAATTATTATTTAAATGATAAAAAAAAGTTGAAAATTTCATAAACTCAATTTTAATATGTACATCAGTGTCAAATAATTTTTTCGATAAAATTTAAAAATAAGTACCTTTGATAATAAATTATTCAATGATTTTTTTTACCCCAATATTATCATCATTTTTATCGTTAAATATTAAATAAATCACTCGAGTTATATTGAATTTTATATATCAAGTATAAATTTAAAGTAAAACTTTTAACTATCATTTATTCACAAGAATGAATTTATATTTTATCTTGAATAAAAAAATAAAAAAAAAAATAATATAATCTCATGAACAAATGTCGCATTCTTAAACCGCCTCCATTTGCCCATGACTGCCAAGTAGCAGATATTCTCGTCGATCAATTGAACCACCTAAAAAAATTTCTATAATATATTTTTAAAATTATAAATTTATCCTGTCTCTTTTCTCACAAAACTTGTCTATTTTTTTCGCATCAACAAAACTAAATAAATCTTTCTGCACCTTTTATTTCTCCTCCTTTATTTATTTTTTTCATTACAAACTTTTATATGCATTTATTTTTTTTTTCTACTCGAAATCACTGTGTGTGTTTCTTTACACACAGTATAGTAATAATATAAAATAGCACGAGGGATGGGCAAAATATCAAGCAAAAGCAAGCAAAAGCAAGCAAAAGTTTACCGACAAAAAAAAAAAAAACCATATATAAAACTTTAAATAAAAAAAAAACTAATGTTTATAATAAAAAAAAAAAAAAAAGTATTAAAACTAGTTTGGAGTGGGCGTGATTCGGTCTACGCATTCGACTTACTTTCGTTTCCTTTTTTCCCTCCTCTACACGTCTGTCCGTTTAAACTGGCAATGGCCGCTGTTATATATCCCTCTTTTCCTCTCTACAATTTACCTACTCTTGCCTCCAACCCACCCGCTTAACCACCCACTCGTTTTGTTGCTCACTCACCCAGTCAAGCCACTATGATATTTTATATCCACAGAGGGTCAACGAGGGTCACCCGTCACTTATTCTCAACTAACTGTCTCTATGTATCGTCAAGCATCATCATCATCATCATCATCATCATTATTATTATTGTTATGATAATGATGATGATGCATCTACATTATCAAAACCACCAGTAATATCCGGCTCTCTTTACTTGGCAACCAACGCGCTTTAAACTTATTACTATATACATTTCATATTGTGTTTAATTTATAAACTATTATATATATATTAAAAAATATATATAATATAGTTTTTCGTTTTATTATTTTCTTTTCTATCAACGAAGATAATTTATTAATTTATTTGTTGACACAATCATTGTTGAGATATATTTTTTTGTAAATAATATAATTATTTTTTCTTTTTTTTTGTAATAATTATAATTTAAAAATGAATAACAGTTGTTGTTGTTGTTTGTGTAATCACTGTTTAAAATGTCAATTAAATATTGTTATTATATTTGAGTAATAATTATATTAACATTACTGATGTAAATATAATTATGATGATGATGATGATGATGATAGATCATAAAAGGTCAATTGAATAAAAAAATAAAATTATTATCTTATCGTTTTGTTTTTTTCCATATTTATTTATAGGTCATTCTAATCTTGATGATGATAAATAATTTTATTTATTTTTAATGATTCAATTAATTGATATTGAGAATATATTTTTTTAATGTGTGAGTTTGTGGGGGATGATTTTGATGAGGAAAGTATCGATCCAATATTAAATAATTGCACAAAGACAGTTGGGTCGGTGGGTGGTGAAAAAAAAAGTTGAGGGGTTGCCATTCATGAGCCCAGAAATCAACATTGTTATCGATTGAATGATAAAAATAATAATTCAACAATTTATATTTATTGAAACAGAGTAAACAGATAAATAATTAATTTTTAAAAAAATATAAATTAATTGAGTGTAGAAATAAATAGCCGGAGAAATAAAAAAAAAAAAA
>MKYW01000141.1:54398-69457 GCA_015776835.1 Aphidius ervi | reverse complement strand
ATTTAAATGGTAAAATATTAATAAAATTAAATTTGAAATAATAATAACATTGAGTCATTACAATACGATGACTAATTAATTAATTTTTAAATAAATTAATTTTCAATTTATCCAAGATATATGATAATAGTAAATTTAAAAAAATAAATAAATTTTTAAATGTAATATTTATTTATTTATCGTGATGATCATACTTTTGTCATAATTATTTTTGACAAATTTTAAATAGTCATAATAATTATCATTCGGTTTATTTGTACTATGCTATGCTTGTATTATTTTTATAATTATCAATTTTAATTTTAAAATATCTCGTTGCTTTTTATACCAACACAAGCTACATGATTCTTTTTTTTCTATGGAGTAAATTATTAACCAAGATAATTCATTTGTTGATGATTTAACGAGAACATTTGCATTCAGAATATTTCAAGCATCATGTGATACCAATAATTTCAAAAACAATTGTCTATTATAAAGAAAATTAAATTATCTTCCTAAAAAATATACTACAAATCCATCAAATTAAATATTTAAAAAATCAAAACGAAAATATTACCATATATCGATAAAATAGATAAAATAATAAAATTTAAATTCAAAAACAAATTCTTTTATGATGATGATTATTTTAAAAAAATACTAAAATGATATAAGCAAGTAAAATGAGGTCCCTTTAATTTAATATACATATATATATTATAAACACCGGAAGTTTGAGGCCACTGTTTGACCTTGCGATCGTCGCACTGACACAACGTCATCATATCACACGAAGCTTAAACCCGATACATCAATGAACAAGTGTAAATATAACCCTATTACTCAAATTGAAATTAATACTTTCTCTATGTCTCAACGCTATTATTTTTATTATTATTTATTTTTTTCTTTCTTATCTTTAAAATTGATTACAACAAAAGATCCTCATTTGATTCTGCAGTGTGTTTAACCCACTTGTTAATAATTTGCAATGCTCTATTTCAAAATATAAACGTCAGAGAAATATGACTATAAACAAAGCATGTGTCTTGATGAGTATCATGTGCCTAAAGTTTCCATTGTTCATGTATAAAAAGACAATTAATATACAAGCTCTAAAAAAAATCAAATATCAAATATTAAAAATTGCAAATGGCCAAATTATTAGACCACATGAATTTTTTATTTTTAAAAGTTTATAAAATTGTACAAAGCATCAAGAAAACATGGACAATTTCATTTTAAAATTAAAAAAAAAATTCATGTTTAATTATTTTTTGTTATTGAAATATTCATTCAAATAATTAACTAACAAATAACAATTTTTATGAGTAAAAAATTTGATGAAATATATTTCAACAATCATTTGTTTTGGAATATTATATTTTTCATTAAAACAATAGTAAATTAAAATGTTTTTTTAAACAACAATTTTTCGGATTATATATATATTTTTTTTTTGCATTCAGTTGTTGCCAGAATAATGTACACATTTAGGTAAAATAATAATAATAATAATAGAATTTTTGAAATAAAATTGTAGAATTTATCAACTGAGTTTTTTTTTATTTTTTTTTTTCTTTATAAATTTTATCGCCAAGCGTAGTAGTAGTAATATATCTCCTTTAAAATTCCAAAAATAGCATCTCATATTTCTCTAACGAAAACTATCGTACACGAGCACGTTTTTTTTTTGCATTTTTTCATTAAATCGAAATTAAAAAAAAGTTTGAAAATAGAAAGAGAGAAAAAACAACTAACTGTTATTAAATTTTTTATTTGAATTTATATATATTTTTTGTGAAAATTATTATATTTACTATTTTTTTTTTTAAATTTAATAAATGAAATTGCCAAAATTTGAGTGATTTATTTATTGAAATATAAACGAATGATATTTTCAAAAAATTTATGGCAGGGTTTCTTGATATTTTGGAAAGATATATATGTATTTTTAAAAAGTTGTTTCAACAATTTTTGTGGACTTGGGAGACAAACTTTTTAGAAAAAAATTTTAAATAAATATTTATAAACTTAGAACTTGTGCTATTGTTTCAATTTGTATCTTAAAAATTAAGGCTCAGTTAAAGGGTTAAAATATATATATGGAATAGATTCGTAATACAATTAAATTTGTACCTCAAAATAAATGACAAAAAATTATTATTTTTACTATACAAACAATTATTGTCTGCTGCTTTTAATAATAAATATATCTATATTTTTGTAATTTTTTAATTTGTAAATTTGGAGTAAATTATTATTCAAGTTAACAACAACTGTCTATTGAATTATTTAAATATGACTAGATAAATAATTAGAGTATCTAACGACATGAAAAACTTTAAAATAATAACTCTTAATTTTCCTAAAACATGTAAATATTATAAAAAAAATATCAACAAATAAAAAGCCAATTAGAAAAAAATATCCAAAACAATATTCAATAATAATAAATAAAAATTTATCAAAAACTTTATCTACATTTTATAAAAAAAACCCAACATATTTCATTCTATATTTAAACAAAGAAATAATACATTAATTTTCCACTAAATAATTCTTTTTTTGTCCCAAATATGTTGATTATATAGTTTTAAAAAAAAATTTCAAATTTTGTTTAATATAAAAATAAATAACCCTAACAAGAAAAGAGAAGCTTAAAAAAATCATATATTAAGATCATATGATGAAACATTCAAAAGCCGGAAAAATAATGATTCTGTTGGGAAATCAAATATGAAAAAAAAAAAGCATAATATGATAGAAAAAAATTATTCAAAAAAGAGGAGAAAAAAAACTGTAATTTTGGCGCTTTTGACTGCTTGACTGCTACGAATCATGTGTATATATTGAAGATGAAGAAAAAGAAGATGAAGAATATTATTATATGGTTGAATACCATCGAAAAANAAAAAAAAAAAAAAAAATCAAGATATAAAAAGGAGGGTCGATTCTTGGAGAGAAAGACGAGTTTAATATCTCTCGTGGTTGTGGTATTCAAGATATCCCATGAGGAGACACCAGATACCGTAACGTCCCCTTTAATTCACAGCACGACTGTGTCGGTGTATTTTCTCTCTTCTCTTTCTCCCACGTATTATACACCTTTTATTCCACCAGATATACATGCGATCGCATTTCCAGCACCACCGTCTGTGCATGGCTTTCCAAAATACACATCAAGGTACAAAAAAAATATCTTTAAAAAAATCTTTTTTTATATTTTTAACACCATTCTATAAATATCCAGCTAAACTTTTCTTTTCTTTTTTTTTTTTTCTATTCATCTATTGACTTGTGATGTATTTTCCATGGTGTTGTTATATATATAAAATTTATTTTTAAAATTTATCTAATAGTATTCAATTCAGTATGATATTATTCTTTTGAATTTGGTTTTTATTTTTTCAATTTAAATACCAAACCAAGTAATGAAATTTATTTTTGAGTAATTTTTATTTCAAGTATTTTCTCTTTAAATGATAAGAATAATTTATATTTTTTTTTTTTTATGGCTAATTTAGTGCAACAAATTTGATGGAACCACACCCCTCTTGCATGCAAGAGTTTAATTTTGTTACCTTGGCGACCAACTCAGACGATTCCTCAACGATAAATGATATAATCTTTCTATTTTTTATTTTCAATCATTAATTTATATTATATATATAAATATTTTTGTAATAAAAAACAAGAGACACTTGAACTGTTTTTTTAATAATTATTTATTTAGGAATCTAATCAAAATTAAAAAATAATTGATAACAAATTATTATCAGTTGTTGTTATGTAATTAATTTTTTAATCAGATGATTTTTTGTTTTCTTTTTTCATGTACTTGACTACACACTCAGCTTTAATCAAGTTGATTTATAAAAAATACAGGTGAATAGACTTTTGTGGTAATTGCAAACTCTTGTCCTTCTACTGGATGACAATAATAACGAGTAAAAAATATATGTCATTGAATTGAAGGTAAATAAGCGTAAGTGCCATTTTTGGATTTGTTTATTTTATTTATTTTTCGTACGTGACTAATGACACTCCTCTGTTGCTTACGGTTTAGATTGTGTAGCGAACTGGTAAATACGGTAAATTTCTTGATGATATATCGTAAAAAAATCGTGAACAATTTTTATGTTTACGAGTGTGTACTTGAAGAATCATTAAATGTTGATACAATGATGTAAGTTGTATTAAAAATTATATATCAAGTTATTATTTTGCTTGTGTGTTTATGAAGCTACACTGACAATTTAATTGTTTAAAAATCTGCTTTTTATTGTTTATTCAGTTTTGAAATTTTAAAAAGACTTGCAGGTATAATCATGATCTAAAAAATTCAAGATATTAATGGAATTCCACCGAGATATTTACCAGTTTGTACAAAAATTATTTCTGTAAGCAAAAAAGTGTCATGATGATTGATGATAAATTAAACATTGTGTTTTGATTTTTTTTAAATTATGAAAATTGTTTCGGATAGACACTTATCTAAGCTTCTGTAAAATTATTATGGTTAATTTAAAATAGACGTATCTCCAGCATGATCAACTCCGACATTGCTCCGAAATTTCATCTTCAGCAAAGAGTCGTGCGCTCATTGGAAATACACCTTTATATTCTTCAAATATTGAAGCCATGATATCATGAAAAATACCCGAATTTCGTGAGAAGGTCAGGGTAAAATATAAAGATGCAAAAAAATAAAAATAATACTGTACAGTTGTAGTTGGAAGAAGAGTAACAACTTCATCGAAAAAAAGAAAAAAACAACAGTGCAAGCGATCAGTCTCGTAGACTTTAAAAATATAAAAAAATTTTAAAGTTTAGAAAAAAAATCATGGGAATATACGTCTGTTTATCATTATCAACAGGTACATATGCTCTTTAAACTTTACCTATTTTTTTTACTGTTCAAAAAATGCAAAAGAAAAAAAAAAAACTAAAATATTTGAACAAAAAAAAAGAACTTGGAGAACCTTTATTTTTTAAACTTTAAAACTTTTTTTTTTTTTCATTTTTTTTTTTGCAATTATGCTTTTATTTTTTTACTTAAAACACTGATAATATTTAAAAAATATAATTTTTTAAAAAGTAAATGATACATGACACGTAAAACTGCTGATATCCGAGTTTTTATAAATTTTTTTTTCTTTTTTTTTTTTTCATCGTAATATAAGACACTGATATTCCGTGCTTTGGTCTCGTGTTAAATATAGAATGCACCAAGCGCCAAAAGAAAATAAAATAAAAAAAAAAAAAAAAATCTAGCCTATTTTGAAAGACCTATTTCGAGTTCGAACTCTCTGGGAGAGAATATTTTTATGATTTTTTTAATATTTTTTTTTCGACAAGATGTAATATAAATATACAAAAAGGGAAATGTACATATTGATTCAGGAGGTATATATATATATAAAAAAAAAACTATATTTTTGATAATAAAAAGAAAAATGCAAAAGATGTATAGGAGGTGATGGTGGTGGTGAAGCTGGTGTTGAGGATAGAAAGCGAGGTTACCATGGTGACCATCAAAGATGCCGATCAGACACACAAGAGAATGGAAAAGGAAGGGCATTCTCTACCTTTTTTTTTCCTCCCACCCTGATGTTGCCCTTCTTCCTCACAAACTATGCCTCGTTATAAAAAAAAAAAATATATAAATATATTGTCGATATATTTCACAACTGTAGAAAGGCAAAAATCTTAAAGTTGTATTGTTGTTTCACTACTACAGTCAATTTATCATTTTTAAAATTTAAAATTTCAATATTATATTCATTAAAAATAATTCAAAAATTGCCAGGTTATCTTTAACTGATTGCTACTGTATAAAAAATAAATAAATTTTAGCAAAATTTTACAACAAATTTCTTATTAATGTTGAAATTTTTTTTTAGATTTATTTTGGTCCGTGAAATTACGATTTAAATCCAAATGCGGATACACGCTTTGTCGGTCTAATCGTATAAAAATTATTCAAGCTTGAAATAACGTATAAAAAAATATATAAAAAATGAGTAGATAATATTTATTATTATTTATCTAAGAAATATAAATTTATAATTATGAGAAAATTTAAAAAATTAGTTTTTTTTTTTTTTTGATAAAATATTATAATTATATATAGGTGAAAGTATATATGTGTGTTAACAATTTTTAAATATAATACTTGACATGTGAATTGTCTTATTCGACATAAACGATTTATAAAATAAGTAGGCTAAATAAAAAAGAGGGGGATTTATTGATCTTCGTCATAGCCCTTTTGCCCCACATACTGGACAATTTTCCCTGACACTACCACCCCTGTTTCTCAAACTTAAATACATTTTATTTTTTATTATTTTTTTTTCTTATTTTCTTAACCTCATTTTACTAATTTTATTTTTATAACAACTATAATATCGTCGTATAAAAATTAAAAAGGCGTAATTATCAAAAATAAAAAAAAAAAAATATGAAAAAGTCTGTTTCAAAGCTGAAAGAAATATGTACATTTTCAAGTTTTTGATTGCTCCATTATTATTTTATTATTATTTCTAACCTTGTTTAAACAATTAAAAAAATCAAAATTATAATTAAAAGAGCGTATGTAGCTGATTTCATTTTTTAAAAAATATTTCTAATCAACATACGCCTTTTTTGTTCTTACTGTTAATCATGCTGGACATACGCCTTTATTTACAATTAATAAATCAAAAATCCTTAATTATTTTTGCAGCAAAAAACACCAGCAATTTAAATAATTAAATTAATTTTTAGACAAAAATTCAATTTTTTATTTTTCGAAATTAAAAATCCAATGGTATTTTTACATTTTTTTTGGGATGTATATATATTCTATGATTCAAATTATTTTTTCGAATGACAAATGATATTTATTTGACATAAAAAATATGTAAATTTATGTCAAGATATTTTTTTATTTGAAGAGTTTGATGGATGAAAGAAAATTATTTAAATAAAAAGAATTTACAGCGTGACCTTGATATATTTATTAATATTACTAAGAGTGGCCCATGATAAATATATATGAGACTAAATAAAAAATATATATTTATTTGTATATGCACAGAGTGTATATGATGATGAGTATGTGATAATTGCGGCCTCAAGAAAACACAAGCTAACGAAGGAGGACTATAACATCGAGAGAAAAGAGGAATGAAAATAAGGAGGAAAAAAAAAAAAAAAAAGGAGAGGATCGCGTAACGGTCGGTTCATAAAACCGCTATAATTTATATATTTCTCTCTTTATTCTCTCTTTTGCTCTTTAATCTTTATATAACATATATATACCTCCAACAGTCCTCAGAAAGTTTTAAAAAAAGTTTTTCAATGTTTCTTTCAGACTTGAGAGAGTTTTTTTACTTTTTTTTTTTTGGGATATGTCAGTTTGTCTGATGGTAAAATGTTGGTCAGATGTTATATACATGGAAAATTTATATACCTACAGCTAAAAGCATTTTTTTTAATTTATTTTTGGTAACTGTCAGCCAAAAGTGTAGTAAATAATTACTACAGCTGAGGTTAGTTGATGTTTTTTTCGATTTTTTTTTTTCTAAAAAAATGTATATTTGTCAAAAAAATTACTCCAAAAAATGGAAAAACTCTAGTAAATTTTAGATATTAACAGTTAAAAAATAAAAAAAATATATTTAATGCGTTATTATTATTATTAAATGCAATGACAAAATGGACACAATAAAAATAGACATGAACTTTTTATTAAATATCAAATAGATCGATACAGTTATTATTTTTTTTTGTCATAGAAAAATGTAAAGTATATATAAAATTATTATAAAATATAAATATATTCAGTTAATTTATTAATCATTGAATTCAAAATTTTCTAAAAATTAAACTAAAAAAAACCAAGCTATAACAATATAAATTTTAAATAAATTAAAAATTCAAAAAAATATAAATAAATATTATATTTCCAACTTGATTTTGTATAATTTTTATATTTTAAATTAATACTACATTAACTATTAAATAATTTAAACTGCATATATTAAAATACTTTGTAATGATTTGAGGAAAAAAATGAAAATAAAATAAAAGAGAATGATAATTAATTTCATAGCTAATTAGACAACTTACATTGAAGTATTTTGTAAATAATTATTAATTTTAATTATATTTCAAGATTGTGTAATTACGTATGCATTATAATGCAAAATAAATATATATTTACAAGTGAAGTGAATTTAAATGTTAACACTATCGTATGCGAAAAGCAAAATAAAAAATTAAATCTTAAATCCAACAAGAGTATAAAAAATAAATGAAAAAAAGTTATTAATATTTATAAATAATTTTAATATATATATTTTTTTGTGTGTTATATATATTTTCAAGGGGGTTGGTCATCGACTTGACTATGCGTGTGAGTTTTTAAAGGGATGGCTGGTTTGTTGATGGAGCAGAAGCAGCAGGAGGGGCGAGGCTCACGTCTAGTATACGCACACATGTGCATCCAAAAGTGGTGGATACACATACGTCAGGGTCAACAACCTCGTCTGATGCACAAACTGCGTGACATTATGTATATATATATCTAGTGCACATGCACATGCATATCCTCATGTGGAACCAATAATATTATTCAAAGAAATATAAAAATAATATTTATATTTTTTTAAAAATATATTTTCACAAAATCACACATTAATTCTTGAAAAAAATTAATTTAATAAATCAAAAAATTAAGATTATAATGTAATTAACATAAAAAATTAACTTTTTGATAATTTTAGACAGGTATAACTGAAATTTATTTACAATTTACTTTTTTTTGTAAATAGACAATGAAATTTTTTTTTTTTTTTCATAAACATTAGTCAGTTGAACGTTTCAACTGCATATATTACTTTTTATCGATATTTTATCGATATTTTTTTTAAAATGTATACAATTTTTTTTTTTTCAGAAAAAATAGGCGAAATTTNATTATTGAATTTGAGAATTAATCGTTATTTCAATAACTATACGACATATAACCGATAAATAGCCGTTTTTTTCATATTTCAACTCCATTTTTAACCACTTTGCGCATTCGTAGGAATTTTTCGTAGAAACACGCCGAAGATGTTTACACATAATAAACCCGCGAGTCTAGATGGCTCACAAAATTTTTTTTTTTTTAATGGACATACGACTTTTTACTGTTAAACATGATGGAGATACGACTATTTACATTCATGTGACATACGTCTCTTTTTTTCTATTAATAAATTTTAAATTTGCCGAGAGATAGACAAGTCATTTGCCAAAACAATTTTCAAACAAATTCGCGTTGTTGGATTTTTTTTTAATTTTTTGATTGATGTTTCATGAAAAATTTTGATAATAATGTGCTTTGTATTTTTTGTTTTTTATAGAATGACAATGTACAGTTAATTAGAGAGTAATTTTTGGTCTCAGTTATGTAATATAATTAATATAAATGTTTACAGATGACGTCAACCGGATCATGTTAAATTTGCAAGGACACGTTGTTGTAAAATGTAGAGACGGAAAAATATATATACTGTATGTGAATTTATTAACAGGAAAAGAAATAGCAAATGAGAAACATTAAAACCACTGACGATGATTATGTGACGTAACAACTAACTAAGCTTGCCAATAATTTAAATTCTTTAAATACTTTTTAAAATACCAGAATGACTTTTTTTTCTTCTTTTTTTTTTGACTTGTATTTATTTTTTTAATGTTAAATGATAAATGAAATATTATTTATATTTATACTTTGACCTTGACAAGGGTCACTGATATATTGTACTTTTTTTTTTTAAATGATGATAATATTCAAGACACATTGTGTGCAGAGAAATGACTGATATGTTATCGTTATCTTTGTGCTGGCTTTCAGCTCGATTCACAATAAATTATTAATAACAAATGTTTTATTAAAAAAAAAAAAAAATATTGCAAGAAAAGTATATTGTACCAAAAGATACTTGCTTTTCATTTAAATCATTATTATTTTTATAAATAAATTTAGTCATAACAATGTGTATACATTGACCTCCTCCTCTTCTTCTACATTTACAATTTTTTTTTTCATTTTGTTAATTGTTATTTATTTATAGTTGATTTGTAAAAATAATTATTGAAATTAATGACAAAAAAAAGTTCACATTCTAAGCAAACTAATGCAAAAAAAATTAATCGAAAATGTCTGTCTGGGAGAGTGGGGTGTAATTTTTAGTTTGTTGTTTTTTATTATTTTCTGAAACACGTGTATAAAAAGACCACAAAAAAGGAGTAAACTAATATTGCATGAAAAAAAATTTTTAGAGTCTTAAATTTTGGCTGTATTTTACCTAATCAAATAGATGATAAAAAATACTATTACGTTTTTTTTTCTATAATGAATATTTCTATCTAAAAATTGATAAACAAAAAAGTAAAAAATAAACATAATTGTAGAGTATTTTACACAAGAATAAATCATGTTCATCGTGAAAATTACAACTTATACTACATGTACAATTTAAAAGAAAAAAATAAAAAACAATTTTATACTAATCAACAATAATATTCATAGAAAAACCATCAAGTTTTAATGTAAATTTCAAGTAAAGATTGATCGAGCTAGAGCAAAGCGAAGCAAAAAAAAATCTCTTGTAACATTGAAGTATCTAGTTCGTGGGCGGTCTGGCCTTGACAAATACAAGATATACTTGTCTTCTTGCACATAAAAATAATAATAAATAAACATAAAAATAACGAGAATAAAAAATAATAAATATTTTTTATCTCAATCAACATATTCAAAAAAAAAAAAAAAAACCCCCATAAAAAAATCAAGAGAACAAAAAATGAAAAATGAAAAAAAAAAAAAGGTGATGCACTGTGTCTGTAGGAGAATCTGGGTGAGTGACCTGAGTCCCTTGGCGGTTGGTGGTTCTACCACGAACCTGTTCTGGCTTTTTTTTTTTATATATTTTCCCCTCATCCCTCTGACAATTTAAACCCCTCATCCATAAACAGTGTGGTACTGCAGCATTGTCTCTCTACACCAGCTCTTGATTCCACCACGAGAAATAACGCGTTGAAAATAAAAAAAAAAAAATACAAAAAAATATATATAACGGACTGACCAGTCTGTCTTGATATTAAATTTTCTCTTTTCATCTTTACCCACCCACAAATCATCCTCATTTTGAACCAAGTCAGTTATTCAAATAATTTTTTTTTTTTTGCTTAAAATATTCTCACATCATCATCATCATCATCATCATGGTCAATTGGATACGCATTTTAAATTTATATTTTATACTCAATATTGCATTCTTTTATTTATAATATAAATATTTTTTTTATTTATTTATTTTTATATTGGTTTTTTATATATTTTTCTTTGGCTCTTTGGTGTCTTGATGATGGGTGAGATATGAAGCCATCCACCTTGACATGGCGGTGAACTTTTTGATCCTTTTCTTTATATATATTTTAAGAAAAAAAATATAATAATAAAGCCATCTGTATTATTATTCTTCTTAAATATTTTGAATTATTTTTATTATTATTATTAAAGTTAATTCAACACAAACGTAAATTGTGTATATAATAAATGTTGCCTAGAAGGATTATGCAAGTTGCTTTCTACGTGCTAAAGTTAAAAACTAGGTCATAAAGCCATTGTTTATAGTTATGGTTTAAGTCGGTCATGTACTTCAAATCAAATATATAACAACGGGATTGTTTTTTTTTTTTTTTCGTTCTTTTAATGCACATTTTAAAAATGAATGGATAAATTTTGATGATAATAATTTGAATGAAATTCCATCAACACATGTACTCGTGCAACAACAACAACGTAATAATAAAATAAAATTTTTATAAATATTATTATTTTAAATATATAACAATTGTTTTAATTATAATCAAAATATATTTTAAACTTGGACCATTATTTAAACTGAAATTAAAAGAAAAAATGAATTTTTAATTTAAGTAATGATCAATATTAAAATATGAGATTATTGATGATATGTTTATCATGTCCTGATGTATCCTGATTAATATAGGCCACTATGATTATTAATAACATAATTATATTTATGTATTTATACATTCTTTTTTTTTTTCAATACTATATCGGTCGTGGGAGTTTGAGAGACGCGTGTGATGGAGGCCGATCTTAGAAAAAAAAATAACAACACACATGTACATGTTTATATATATTTATATATAGATATATAGGGGGGAAGGGGGGCAGCACCTCGTGGGTGTCACGATTGCATAAAAAAAAATAAAAAATTAATGCTATTATACAGTGAAGAAAGAGTTGATGTTTATCGCGTCATTATGAAAATCACATGCTAAATATTTATCTATTAAAGAAAAAAAAAAAATAAAAAAGTAATTGAAATTTAATTTTGTAATTTTCAGGATAATTTTATTTTGGTGTAGTTTAAATGGTGGATGCATAATTTCTTGGAATTTTTTATTGGAAATATTTTTTTTAACAATTGTAATTTTTTGAAAAAAATACGGAATTTATTTGGCGTAATATGTAAAATTTAAGGAAAAAAATGTAGAAATTGATAATGAGTTTTAAAATTTTTAGGATAATTATATTTGGGTGTTGTTGTTTAAATAGTAAAAGTATAATTTTATCAAAATTTTGTTTATAAATATTTTTTTTTGCTTGCAATGAGACGAGTTTTGGCAAAAAATATCAAATTTTGGGCAAAATATAAAGTGTAATGATAAAAAAATGTAAAAATAATTGAAATTAATTTCTATAATTATTAGGATAATTATATTCGAGTATTGTTTAAATATTAGAATGATAATATCATGAAATTTGCAATATTGAAAATATATTTTTAATTTTTAAACAAATATATGACCATAAGTCGACTTGCAGCAAAATTTCAAAGAGTTTTCGCTATAAAATTTAAAAAAGTATAAAAATAATTGAAATTACATTTTGAAAATTTCAGAACAACTATATCTGGGTGTCGTTTAAATATTATAACCATAATATTATAAATTTTGTATTTAAATCAGTGCCAAATGACAAATGTCATCAATTCCGTTGGCAAAAAATAAAAAAATAAAAAAATTGATAATTAAATCTTTCAACAATACAATAACAAACAAATACAATTTTTACAGTGTTTTTTTTTTAATCAAAGTTTCTTTTGATATTTAAAAAATAAATAAATAGATATGCCCACGTAAAGAGTAAAAAAAATTATCATTATATGTATATTGAAATATCAAATGCGAAAATAAAATAATAAAATCCATTCAATTGAATTTCATCTCGACAATGTAATAATTTTTCAATGTGTAAAATGTAAATATATATTTTTTATCAATACAAAAATCCGCAATTTAAAATCGACATTTAAAAAAAAAAATACTTTTCGAAAGACTGTATTACGATTGCAAGTGCATATAACGGTACATACTTGACAGATGAAAACAAGAAAAAAAAAATTCAAACTAACATAATTCTATAAAACACCGCCATTAAACATTTCAAATTTATTTATAAACAAAATAAATAAATTCAGCTTTAATACAGCTGTTTTAAAATATAAAAATGATTTTTTTTTTCCTTTTTTTTTTACTATTTAAAATAGAAATCAACACGACTAACCAAAATTATAAAAATAAAAATATCAATTTTGTTTTTTGACTAGAATAGAACAAACACTTATTTCTACATGTATATTACAAAATCAAATTTTAAAATAAAAAAGCTTCAACAAAACCCAGCAAGAGTATATATATAAAAAAAATAAATTAAAAAAAGTCAATGCAGGAAATAAAATCATGCAGAGCGAGACCATTTTCAACAACAACAACACCAAGAAGAAAAACACAATGTACAATAGTTTTGCATTCCATTTTAAATTACGGTTCAATGCATTTTCATCAATCGATATACGTCCTGTTGTGTAATTTTCCCTCAATAAAAATAATACATTTTAGTAATAAAATTTTATTTTAAAATTACATTGGTCAAAACATTCAACAAGTGCGACTAAAAAAAAAGAGGCTGAAAATTTACGAAAAATTTATTTAAATAAATCGAGTAAAATACTCATAAAAAGAAGAAGAAAATATATATTTTGACCTCGACTCATGCAAGTGTTAATACAATAAATAAACAACCTTCAAGTAGAAAAAAAAATTTAAAAATTGTTAACAATATAAATGTCGATAAAAAGATGATTGAATTCAATTAATAAAGCCCAACTTTTATGCGTAGAAAAATATTCAAGTCATCGTGTAGACCGTAATGGTATTTCGATTTGCAAACATAGATAGAATGACAAGCGTCTTACAATCATGTTAAACGAGTAATGATAATTATTTTCAAAAAAAAAAAATCAAATCGAGCGGGGCCAGGGTAACGAGGAATCCGTTCATGCACGAAATCGTCACGGGTCGATGGTCAAATCGATAAAATCACAAACTTTTTTATACTTTATATCCATGTTATATTTAAAAAAAAAAAAAAACAATTCAATTATCAATTTTTAATCACTTATTATCAAAAATATATTTAATAAAAAACACGAATCTACAATTAAAAATATAAATTACAAAAAAAAAATTTTTGTAAACTCAATTTGATTGAGATACCTGGATTTATCATCATCATCAACATTTAAATGATCATTTTTTTATTTGAATATATCAACAGTTATAAGTTTGAATTACATTTCATCATTATTAATTGATTTTATCAGTGATTTTTTATGGAAAATTATCACATGATGCGATCGAAACTAGTTGTTGGATATAAACACGCAACTATTTGATCGATTTTATTATGATTTTTCTCATTTATCCAGTGAATGTGTAGCTTTATTATTATTATTATTACAATATGTAACCCATGATGGAATGTCCAGGGAAAAATTAAAAAAAAAAATGGTGGTAAACCGTCAAGAAGAAGGTCGAGAAAGTAGAAAATTTCGTTTTTTTTTTTTTCTTCTCTTTTATTTTCAATAATAAATATAAACTTGTGTATAAAAATGCATTGACTTTTATGGATAAATACGATTAAATATATTAGAATTAAA
>MKYW01000141.1:35283-51964 GCA_015776835.1 Aphidius ervi | reverse complement strand
AAAAAAAAAAAAAAAAAAAACAGTTGTCCATCATATCCTTGTGGAGTGAAAGTGTATGATTCAACAATATATATTTTTATTTATTATTATTTATCAAGTTGAGGTTGATGAATAAAACAAGGTCTCTTAAATGTTGATAAACTTGGAATAATATTTTATCCAATCATCATCATCATGCTAGATTAAAAAGATAAATAATAAAAGCAAAAAAACTAACCAACCAGTTAATAAATAATTACGTTCACTTTATTTTTAACTGCGCATTTGTTTAATATTAAAAAAAAATAATTTTAAATTTTTTTACTCATTTTTCTTTGTTTCTAATATATTGCTACAATTTTTTTATTATGAAATTAGAAAATTTTATATTAATAATGAATTTTTAAAATTAAAAAAAAAAAAAAAAGAAATTTATTTTCAACGAATAATAATATTGTTAAAAATATGAAAAAAAATAATTAATTAATTTAAACAATTATCAGGTTTTTTACTAATGAATATTTAAAATTAAAAAAAAAATATAATTAAATTATTTTTTAATGATTTAGCTAGTTTTTTTGCTTTTTTTGTTTACAAAATTTTTTCATTTATTTTTATCAATCAAGATGCTGGGTTACTTGCTCGTGTCCTTAATAGTATTTTTTTTTTTTTTTATATTGGTCATCGAATAAGGTCTATCACTCTGTACAAATAAAAGTTCTAAAAATAAAAGAAAAAAAAAAAATATAAATTAAATTACATTCTTGGCCTCAAAGGAGAACGCTTTTAATCCAACTTGGCCAAGAGCCTTTCGAAACTCCCCAAAAACAGTTTGTCTGTATATATTTAATGATGATGATAATGATGACTTTTTATGGTAATATCAATGTGTCATAATTTGCTACATTATCAATGTCATATCCTTGAAATTATTTTAAATTTTACTCTCTTAATAATTTTCATATATATTTTTATTTTTCATCGCCAAATTTTTTTTTATTATTTAATTAATTTATTCTGCAAAATTTTGCCATTATTATTTTTTAAAAATTATTAAATATTATTTTTAAATTTTATTAACAATAAAATTTTTTTTATTTTAAATTAAACATGTATTTTTAAATCAGTAACTTGACACTTGCAATTTTTAAACAAAAAAGAAATTAAAAATCAAAATAATATTCCTATAAAGTTTTTTATAAATTTAACGAAAAAAAAACTTTAAAATATTAAATTATTTATTTTTTTATTGTTTATTAATTTATTTTAATTAAAATAATTTTTTTAAATATTTATTTAACGTGATTAATAATTTGTTAATTAAAATTTCTGGTGTTTTTCTTTTCGATTTAAAATAAACGACCTCCAGAATAATTATTGTTAGATTTTTATAAAACAAAGAAATACTATTGTATTGTTTATTATTTATTCTTTGTATTTTTCCTCGTTTTTAATTTCATACAGTTACGATAATACATGACTTGGTTCTCATCAGCTGATCGTCTACGTCACATCGGGTTGCTGCACTCGCATTTCTCAAACATCATTGCCCCGTTTGTTTATTTTTTTTTTCATATATACTTTTTATTTTTCTACACAAACTTACATATAAATTATCTTTTTTTTTATCTATATACAAGCTGTATATATCTCTTTTGTTAATAATACACATGTCTTTCTTGTGTAGCCTTGGCCATTCTCTCTCATTCTGTGTCTCTCCCTGACACAAGAACCACGGACATCTTACCATTTGCAATGTACAATAATATTACAGTCATCAAATTAAGTGGGACAATCAATGAGATTGTAGATTATCTTTTATTTTTTAAATCTGATAACCGTTATATCCTTTGCAATTTCATTTTTTTTTTTTTTTATATATTGATGATGAAAATATAAATTAAATATTTATAATTTTACTGCAATTAAGGCTTTTTTTCTTTTTGTAAATGATTGATTTATTTTTATCAAAGTTATATTTGAAATATTAATTTAACACTTCAACTGAGGTCAATGATCTGAAAATTCAATTTTACGTGTGATGTATATATTCGATTTTTTAAATTTATATATTCAAAAATTTAAAGAATCAGGTCATTAGTAATTTCCTTGAGTGATTTGATTTTCCAGTGGACAAGTATTGATCTATAAAAATATGAGTCAAATGGAAAAACAGAATAAAGAACCAAGTGCTTTTCCAATCTGATTTTATTTTTTTATTTTTTGGATATTTCGATGGAGGGTTTTTACTGTTGCTAACCGGCAATGTTGGCGATTTTTTTTTTTTAACATGCGCCATTTGAAAGCATCATTTCCGCTTTTGAATATTGTAATTATATTTATCATAAAATATATATAACATTACTTATTATGTATAACGACTAAATAACATGCTTAAAATATTCTGAAGCAAAAAATTTTCCGGTCGAATCATCGAGAAGTAAATAAATTATCCTGGTTAATAATTTTTCAACAAGGATAAATATCCTGTGGCCTGTTTTGGGATAAAAAAAAGTCATGATTCATTTGGAATTAATCATTAGTAAAATAGTAGGAGCAAAGTGACAAATAAATAGAAAAATTGAGTTGAAAAATGATAAATTTCTTGGACATCTCGTGTTAGTTTAAATCATTTTAAAAAAAATAGAAATTGATGGAATTTTTCTATGATATTTACAGAATAATTTTATCACAATATCATATTGAAATAAAAAAAAACCAACAATCAAATTAACAATTATTATTTATATAAAAAAATAAATAAAAATGACCCAAGTCGTTTTTTGTTTTTGTTAAGTTTCTATAACGAGAGTAATTATTTTCAACCAAAAGATAAATTTAAAATTTGTAATTAATTTATTTTCTAATTGCCAAGAGAATATTTTCATTATGTCACTTTATTGTTAATTTTCATATCAAAAATATTAGTCATGTAATCAAAAATTGCTACAAGTTTTTTTCTTCAAATTATAATCATTAATTTCGTAAAGAAAAATTTCAACATCATCACGTTTTTTTAAATTTCTAATTATTTGAATCTTACAAAATAAAAAAACTAAAAGTTCAAGTTAATTTTCCGCATAGAAATTGATGAATCAGCTTGACAAGAAATTAATTTATATAAAAATAAAAATATTTTACGTATATCTAATAAAAGCACATTGAAACATACCAACATTCAAATATAATGAATCTTGAAATCTTTTTATAAACATTACACATGGTTTTCCCAATGACTCAGAAATTTTAATAATTAAAAAAAGTAATCCAACTTGAGCTTCTCTTGTCTCTTAATGCCAAAAATAATCTCCGCAAAATTTTAATTCTTTTTGAAAAACTAAAAAGCTCAGAACAAAGAAACTAATAATAAAATATTTTTTCTATAAAATTTTCCAAAAACTGTCACGTTATAAATTTTATTAAACATATATATTTTTTCGTTTTATTTACTTGAATAAAAAAACCCACGCATGTAAATTATGACGTAGATGAAATTTGTAAATCCAAGTCGTCAGACGAAAAAAATTTTCTTTATTTCGTTAGGACTCTCTTTAACAAGCAGCATCGTTTTAAATATAAATTCAACTGCACGAATTTGAGTCTTCTAGTCTTTGCTTAGCAACGTATAACGAACCACGTATAATAAAAAAACTAAAATAATTTTTAAATATCCAAGTGTCATAATTATTTAAACAATATCAAATATCAGCTGATTATTATTACTTAACTTAATTATTTAAAAATAATAATCTAAAATTAAAAACTAGCATGGATATAAATAAAAAAAATCAACGTTCAAATTAATATTACAAACAAGGTATGATAAATAAATTAAAAATAAATAAATTAATTAATTAACAATGTTAATTAGTCAAAAATTAAATTCTCTAAAAATTTATATATTTTTTATATACACAGATAATGTCTTCACCTATTCATCAAGAGATTCGAATAACTATTTTTTTTCATGATGATATGGTTGTCATCTACATATGACTCATCGTCAAACTCTTTACTATATAAAAAATAAATTATTTGCGTCTATATACCTCAGAGAAAAAAGAAATATTTAATAAAAAAAAAAAAAAATTACAATTCTGGGCATTGAACCTTGCGTGATCGTGTTCATGTATATAAAAACACCAGCAAAGTGTAATCGACCGTATCCAATAGACGACTATCAGACAAAAAAGAATAATAAAAAATAAAAAATATATACATTGTCTACATAATAATAATAATAATAATTGTTGTAAAAAAAAAAATTGAAAGAAAGCTAATGACATGCTGCTTCTGATGATTGAGATGATAAAAAGTGAAAGTGAATTTATTTAAAAATAGAATTTTCAATTGGTTTTTTGTGAATTAAAAGGGGTCGTTGGACTATTGAAAAATAGTAAAAATATATATAAATATTGTAATTTATTTAATTCAATATGACTTGTTTAACACCACATAATAGAAGAAATCGTGGAATTATTATTCCAATAGCTAAACGTTATTTTATTAAATTTCATACACCAATATTTCAACGTGTTGTTGTTGTTAATATTAAAACAATTAATTATCATCCACCACCAATTAAAATAATTAATTAAAAATATGTATAATTAAAATATTTTTAATAATTTTATAATTTGTTTTATTTAATTTTAATTTTTTATTTTCTTTTTTCTTTGATTCTATTTATTTTTGGAAATTTTCCAAAATAAATTTTCTTTTTTTTTTTCTTTATCAATGGATGACTTTCTTTGTAACATGGTCAAAAAAAATAAAAATGAAGATCTATTTTTATACACTGATTTAAACAAAGGATGTATTTTTATTTTTTTTTCTCAATTTATTTTCAGTTTACTTCACTGCACACATGTCATTGCATAACGCTCACATTTGAGACGAGAATAATCATCGTATTACCTGGTGTCACATAATAAAACTCATTCAATAAAAAAAATCATTGTAAATTTTTATTTAAAATTTAAATGAAGCTAGTTTAATTTTTGTTCATTTAAAAAATTCAGTATATTATTAAGTCTGTATATTTTTTTTTTAAAAAAAGAAATAAAAATACTTGAAAAGATTAAAAATAGAGACAAAATTAGAATATATATATATAAAAAAAAAAAAAAAAAAAACCTACCGAAAGGGGCCAAAGTTGTTTTAGGCTTTGCGCGAAAATAGCGCGTGTTAAACTATCAAGCTAGCTTTTATTCTGAAGGCATCAGTTGACTACTGGAAAGCAAGTCATTCACATCGTTCTTTGAATAATATAACACACACTTGACATTGATAATTGTCATAGTATTATTAATCATTGTCATCACGTCAACAATAATTTACCTAGGTCCAGAAGAACATTAGTAGTGTTGATAAATTTTAAAAAATATGAAAAACATTGTAACAAGTCATAATTGTCGTTCAATAATTGATGTATGTGAAGTTGATGATCCTGATGATTATCATATTAATTTTGATAATAGAAAATTATCAATGAAAAATAATAATGATAAAAGTGTAGCAGATGTATTTGCTGAAAAATCATTTAAATGGGCACAATATTCAATCGGCAAATTACCAATTAAATTGACACTTGGAAACCTTGGCTTTGTGGCTATTGTACTTGCTGTTATTCTTCCACGTTCATTCACTTATGCAATTATTTATCCAATTTTCAGACTTGTCTTTGGAACATTGTATCCTGCCTATGCTTCATACAAAGCAGTTAGAACTAAAAATGTCAAAGAATATGTAAGTTTAATATTTTTAATTTAAAAAATTCATCAAAATATATTTTACATTAATTAATTAAATGTAAATAAGTGTAAATGTGCTTAAAAAAAATTTTTTTTTTTATTTTTCTTTAATTTTTGTTACAATTAAAAAAATAGAAATTTAATTTATATTTAGTGCTAATGCTTTTTAATAATTCATAAATTTTTCAAACAATTAATAATTTTTTATAATCGAAAATAAATTGTTAAAAAAAATAAAAAAATTTTTATATATAAATTTTAATTAACACTATTTAAAGCTCATTTTCGTAGTGTTAATAAATTTTAATTTTTTTCTAAGAATCTTGAGAAAGAATAAATAATAAAAATTCCAAAAATAGCTATGTTTTTTGTTCCATTACTTTTAATATGACACTTTGTTTAAAAAAATGCAAAAAAAAAAAAAAATAAAAATATCTTTTTTTTTAAGGTAAAATGGATGATGTACTGGATTGTATTTGCTCTATTCACATGTGCTGAAACATTCACAGATGTTTTCTTCAGTTTCTGGTAAAGATAAACATTAAATTTTGAATAAACTAAATGTGCATAATGCATGTTTCATATTTCTAATTTAAAAACTAAAAGCAGTAATAAATCTTGTAAATTATTTAATAAAATAATATAATTTTTGTATTAAAATAGGTTTCCATTTTATTATGAAATTAAAATTATTTTGGTACTGTGGCTATTGAGTCCAGCAACAAAAGGATCAAGTATACTTTATCGAAGATTTGTTCATCCAGCATTGATAAGACGTGAAGCTGAAATTGATGATGCATTAGCAAGAGCAACTGAACAAGGATACACTGCTGTTCTTCATCTTGGTACCAAGGGAGTCAATTATGCTACAACTGTTCTCATGCAAACTGCAATAAAGGTAAAAAAAAAAATCATTAATTATCATAAATTATATTCCCAATAGTTTACAAGAAAAAAAAAAAAATTAAAAAATCCATTTTCCCAATTTTAAATTAATTTATTTTATATATTTTTTTGTTTATTTTTTCATTCATACTGAGCTTGCTTAATGCACTTATTCATGCACTAAAATTACACACACTATTGATTTGACATAAATAAAATAAAATAATATAAAACTTTTGTCAAATCAATATCAATTAATACTCATTATTATTATTTTATTTACTTTTTTTTTGTTTTATTGCCATCCACTGCTTCCTGTTATCCAAATTAACAAAAAAAAAATCAACCATCAATTCATCTGGATCATTTAAACAAATTAAAACAACTCATCAAAATGACTAACATTGAAAAAAAAAAAAATAGAATTTGCCAAATGTGATCCTGAATCCTCCCAGTCCAAGTGTTTCCGAAAGCCAATCAGATCCGGCGATTTCTAGTTTAGTCAACAACAAATCAACCAAGAAAAAGAATATGAACAAGGACAACGTGGATGGTTCAATTTCACGACGAAGTAACAGTGATGATAGTCCAATGAGTGATGATAGTCCACAACGTTTTGCACTGATGGAAACAACAACATCTGAAAGTGATAACAGTGATGATGATAATAACAGTATGAATATTCATAATGATGTTGATGATGATACATCATTAATTATTGATGATTTTAAAGTACCAATTAAAGTACAAAAAAATTCAAATAAAGTTAAACGTCAACGTAATGTTACATCACGTAAAAAAACATTACGTAGTTATAATGATGTTAGTGATGATGATGATGATTGAATATTATTAATTTTTCATTTCAATAAATTGTTTTTTAATTAATTCATTTATCAAATAATCTTTCATCTTATTTTTTTTTATTTTATTTATAATTATTTGAAAGTGTCTCTCTCTTTATTTTGTCGTGTTTTGATGGCAAAATATTTTTGTTAATTAGAAAATATAAAATGTAAAAGAAAGACTGAGGCCAAAAATTTTCATTTCATTTGTTATTTTTTTATTTTTTTCAAGCACAATTATTAATAATATTTTTATTTTTCTTTATATATATTAATTAAATAATCAGCTACTTATTTATATTGTTATATGAAAATTTAATGATAATAATCAAAAGTGCCTCTGTAACTCAATGTGATAAAGCTTATTTAATTCAAACATCACTTCTAATTAAATTATATAATAATTATCATATGTTTATTTAATATTATTATTATTTTTCTTTTTTTTTAGATATAATTTAATGTTACCATTTATAAAATTAATTATTTTTTAAGTTGTATTATCAGCAGTTTTTTTTATAAACGATCCCAAAGATCAATAAATAAATTATTAATATTAATCAATAAATAAATTTCATTATTTTCATTTTAATAATAATTATTATTTTTAATTTTAATTAAGTTTTTATTTTCTGCTTGATTTGCCAGTCTAATATTTATCTCTCACAAATATAGAAGCACTGATATAATCTCACACTTGGACGAGATAAATATTGAATGTTAGAATAATAAAAAAATAAAAAAGCTTGATTTTATACAGACGTATAAAAATTCCACTGGTATTGGCAGATAACTCATTAACTTTTTTATTTGTTAGGTAAGAATTTTTTTATGATTTTTTTTTCTTTTCTTTCTATTATTTTTTATTTATTTATTTACACCACACCACACCATACACACATATTTATATAAATGAAATTGACTTTAATTTAATAAAAATATTTATAAAATATTTGTATAAATTTTCCAGGGAGGTGGTGGACTTGTCCAGCAATTGAAAAAGAGTTACAGTTTGAGTGATTTAACAGGCGAAAAAGATGATGAAAATAGAAATACTAAAAATAATGATGAGCCAGATATGACAGGTTATTTAAAAATATATATAAATTAAATTGATAGAAATTCAATGTTGATTTTTGTTTGATTATTTATTGAATTTTTATAGTTGAACCACGTCGAAGAATAAATCCAGGAAGAAGAGGATATAGTCCACGTAGAACACAGTCAAGTAGCAACAGAGTTGACATGTATTTTTCAGAGGTAGATGTTGAAGTTAGACAGCCAACATCTAAAGAACCAATATCTAATTTAGCGTATGTTAATTTTTATAATTATCTTAAAATTATTATAAAAATAAATCTATATAATATTGTTTATTTTTGAATAGTAATATCAAATCTTCGGATGACATATCAAGTGGATATAGCAGTGGTGAAGCAATGCAAGTACAACGCATGACACCAAGCTCGGAATCATTGATGAGAACATCAAGTGTTGGTGCAAGAACAAGATCATCAAAGCCACGTACAATAACAAAAAAATCACCAGAGGTTTGTTTTCTATTATTTATTTTAAATTAATCAATAGCTAACTCAATTTTTTTAATGAAATAATATAGAAAGTATAAATATACAAATGGTTTAGCTATCAATCGGTTTATGTTTACAAAGAAATGAATAAAAAAATGTCAGATATTGATAGTACTTTGATGAACAAGTCTTATTGAAAATGTTGTAAAATAAATTAACTTAAATGAGATTTGTAAAATCAATTTCCTTCTAGTATCTGAACGTTTGCTTTTAATAAAAAAAAAAACAGAAAGAAAATGAAATGAAATTGAATGATTTGAAGGAGAAAGAAGATGATGATGATGATGAAGATGAGTGGCTTAATTTTACTGCTGAACCAAGAAGGTTGCCGACTTCTTTGTCCCACATAAGTGCACATCAAGCTCTTGAATTATTTCTTCTAATTTCAAGCATAAATAACACCCCAACAAAAAATTGTGATGATTTAAATAATACAGAATCTTCATCTGTTTGTTCATTATTAAATACTCAAGATGAGATTCATGAAAATAATGACGAATCAAGTAATTCAATTGATTCAATAAATGACAAAATTATTGATGAATCAAGTATTGATTATTCATCAAATAATAGTGACAAAAAAATCATTGATATTTGTAAAATAACTGAAGAAATATGTCATGATAAAATGAATGAATTAAAACGACTTTTAACAACAGCTCATAATACTGTTGTTCTAAATTCACAAGATAAAATTGACAATAAAATTACAAATGATATTTGGACAACTCCATCAACATCAACACGTAGCTTAGAAATAAATAAACGTGCAGGAAAATATCATAAAAAACAAGCTCCAAAAATTCCAATATTATCAACAACAAATTTTCATAATGATAATAATATTGTTAATAACAACAACATAAATAATACTGGTATGATAAATAAATATAAAAAATATTTATTTAAAAAATTTTAATCAATTAAATATATCAAAAATTTTATAAAAAAAAAATCATCAGTTGTAAGATCAAGTACAAAGATTCAAGTGATTATTATTAATCATGATTGTAATGAAAATTTGGATGATAAAAAATCTGGTTCGTTTTGTCTAAATGGTTGAGTTTTTTTTTTTTTAAATGATGAAATTTGTGTGTGACTAATATATTTTTTTGCTTAAAAAGCTTCAAGGTTTTATTAATTGTTTGATGATTGTATAATAATTAAAAAATGATAATTTATTTGTTATTAAAACAAATGTTTGTTTATATTTTTTTAGATAACAAGCTTTGCAACTCTTCCACGCAGCAAGAAACCAACAAAGAAGAAAATTCCATGAGACAGGACATGTGCTGAGTACAGCATTATGGAAGAAAATTGTATACTTGCAACGATATAAAAAACAATTTGTGATTAAAAATAATTATTGAATAATTTTTGAGAGCTGAAAATTAATAAATCAATCACAATATTGCCAAAATGCGCACTAGATTTGAATAAATTATGAAAATTACAAAAACGATAATAAGTAAAATATTAATTGATAATAGATGAGGGAAAATAATTATTACAGCTCATTAATAACATTAATATTTCTATACCAAACACAGTACTGCTTTTTATTGTATTTTTAAAAAATAATATGATGATTAATTAACTGACTAAATAGATAATATAAAAATGAGCAAAACATGAAAAACAATGTGATGTCTAGTCAGCTCAGTTTTTTCTATTACAACATTAGCTAGATAATAATAATAATAATGATTTATTATTTGTTTCAAAACAACAAAACAATTCAATGGAAAAAAATTGATATTTTGTTAAATTTTTCAATTAGCTATGACTACAGAAATAAATTAGATTAAAATTAAAAAACATAATAATTATGTGTCAAATAATTAAATACTAATTTAACTAAATTTTTAAAATATAATTTAAATTTATAATTAGCACGAAATTTTATGAATTCATTTACAAAAAAAAAAAAAAACAATTACATATACATTTATAAACTTTAAATGAATTTTTTTATAAATTATTATTTGAGCACACTTTACGCACAAGATGAATTTAATTTTGTTGATTGTTTTTTTCTTCAATTAATTCTTGATATTAATGAGGAAAAATTATGATAAATTAATTAGATAATGCGTTGATGAATTTATTGAATATATATTTTATCATAATACATTTATATCACTGTCATTTTTAAAATATAAAATAATAATTTATCATGAGAATTATTATTTTATTTTATGTAGATTAATTAATTAAATATGTTTAATATTTTAAGTTTAAAAGTTTATTAATGATTAAATTTAATTTGTTTATTCAAATGATTAAAAGATATTAGTAAAGATTTAGTTTATAAATAAATATCAATGGAATCATTATCTTATCATACGTATCGTTATTAATAAGATAAAATAAAATAAAAACATCTTTTTCTGGTTAATAATCATTGTTTTATTTTTAAATAATTAATATTGTTAATTGACCATGCTTGATATAATGTGTTATCAAAGTAATTTTGCTAATTACTTAATTTTGTATGAAAATAAAATTTTCAAATACAAATATTAATAATAATTATTAAAAAGATAATTCAAGGTGCTAAAAATAAACAAAAAAAAACCAAGATTCGTTATTAAAGCTATTAATTTTTTTTCTATCTGTTAGACTGTATAGATGTTATTTCAAAATGTTAAACATCAAAAAAAAAAAAAAAAAAAACAATGAGTAATAAAAAAAAAATTATGTAACTAAATTTAATAAGTAAATTATTTATTCATTATTTATATTGTTTAATTATGTCGATATTAATTTTACAAATTACAATTTTCTTATTTTTATTTATTTAACCAAATATTTATTTAGTCAGGAATGTGGAGAGAAATATTTGTAGCTCGGAGAAATCTATCCCAACATTTTTACACGTGAAACGCTTTCGGAGAAACGGCCGAAAAATTTCTTCGTCGTCAGCGATTTCGGAGAATTTTTTTCACACATTTCTCCGCATGGGTTAATTTGTGAAAAATTCGGAGTAATTACGGTGAAATTAAGGAAAAATTGTCGACAAATATATTTTCACCAGGGTGATTTTGTAAATTCGATTATATTGGCATATTTTTTAAGAAAGAACTGGAATATACTCAACTGGGATTCTCGATTCATAAATGAATTCACATTTATCAAATTTACATTGTTTTTTTTTTGTTTCTTTTTCATTCAATATATGGCTGTTTAGAGTTTCATCACTCACTTTAGTGAAGAAACAATGATTTACACAAATCGTTTCATGAATATAGCCTGTTGGAAGTTCTGGAGGAACTTGTTGTTCATTGACTTTGGTTTGACATTGATTCAGATCAGTCTGTACACTTTTATCTCCAAATAAAGTCTCGATAACTGATCTCTTATCGTGTAAACCATTGATCATATCAGCTTCCTCAGTTTGACTGCTTGAGGCAGAAGAATTGAGGCATGAAGATGAAATGTGACCTTGTGACAATATTAACGAGCTTGTGATAGAACTTTCATTTATTTTTAAAGAGCGATCGTTCAAGTTGTTGTGATCATCTGTTTTATTGTCTCTCAGATTAACTCTTGTAAAACTACTAATGATTTGATTATACCGGGCAAATCCTTCATAAGCAGTGGACTGCTTTTTTTTGACTATTGCTGTCTGTTCTTCATAATCATCTTGTTCTTCCTCATGAGTTGTGATGGAACTTTCACGCATTACTGAAATACTTAGTTCAGGAATATCCACAGACGAAGACAACGTTGACTGTAAATCGTGGGGAAGAATGAATGTACTATTGGCTATTTTATGTTGTTCTATGCTGTCATCGAAATTGTGGCTAGTATCTTTATGTTCTAGTAAGGTTAATTGTAAAAAATCGTTCACAGGTGGTTCATCAGTTGCAGATCTCATAACTTCGATTTCGTGGGAATCCTCAGTGATTCTAGATGCAGATGCACTTGTATGTACAGGTGCAGGTGATGACATCTTCATTGTTGTTGCATTTTCCAGTTTTTTTATATGTGATTTTAACGATTTGCCTAACTGAAGGACTGGGTTGGTTTGGTTTTCCATAGAATTAGCGATGCATTGAATACTAACTATAACTTCAGAGTTTTGTATTAATATATCAAAAAGTTGAAGGAACTCAAGACTTCTCGATTGAAGTCTTTTCAATGGTTTTAACTGGAAGTAGTTTGTAATTTCGAATAGCTGTTGAGCAATAAATACTCTACTTTCTGCCCAAGCACCAGCCTGGTCAAAACTCTCCCACCCAGGAAAGTCAATAAAATAAGATATATTTCTATTGACGGAATCTTTGACAAAAACAATTGATCGAAATGTCCGAACGCGACAGTCGGAAAGTCGACGCAGACGCTCCTTGGAGACCGTACCTTAAGCGTACCTTATGGGAAAGCATAGGCGATGCGCAATATAGTAGTATTAACCCTGGTAGAAATAATCTCTCCGGATTTTCTCCGGATTTCTCCGGATTTTCTCCGGATATCTCCGGATTTTTCCGGATCTCTCCGGATGTCTCTGGACTTACTCCGGATTTCTCCGGATTTTCTACGTAATTGAGACTTCCGGAGATATTTACGGAGTAATCTCCAGACTATTTCCATAATATCTCCGGATTTTTTCCGGAATTTTCGCTTAAAAAAAAATTTGGAAAAAAATTTCTCGTATCTTTCGTATATGTAAACTCTTATTTCTGATTTTTTAAATTGATTTTTATATTTTTTTTTGTTGGTTTTTTTTTAAGCGAAAATTTCGAAAAAAATCCGGAGATATTATGAATATAGTCTAGAGATTACTCCGTAAATATCTCCAGAAGTCTCAATTACGTAGAAATTTGGAGAAATTTTTTCCACCGGGGTAAACATAATCAATATTTATATGTTAAAAATTCTTAGATATTTTATTGTTTATTTCCTTTTTTCTCATCAGTAAAATATTATTTTTTTCCATCAAATTATTTAAAATAAAAAATATATGCTCATATAAATATGTATTTAAAAAATATGGTAACAAGAATAATTGTTATTTTGTCAGTATATGGAGTGACTAAATTTATATTTGATTATGGTTATTATTTTGTTGAAAATAATTTATCTAAATTACCTTCCTTTGGATACCAGTTCATCATAAATTTGACTTGGATACCAGAAAGTTGTTCTGGCAAGTTCTCTGGCAGCTTAAAAAAACCCTGTCATCATTTTTTTGTTGTCATCACCTTTATATGATTATGACCATGAGTTAGATTAATTTCCCCAGTATCAATATTCATCACAGCAGTCCCCGAGGATCATTTTGCCAATTTTTGTCTTCTGAGCACAAATCAAACGTCAGTAAATAAAATACGACGCTGGAGAAAAAAAAAGTGATCAATAACACCAATAGCTTCCTGCAATTTTGCCTGACTGAATACATGATATGACTGCTTCACTAAATCTATACCCATTATAATATTCTTTCATAAGTTTTATAACATCTTTAACTGGAGACTGGAATTTTTTTCTCTGACAAATGTAGCATGATACCAAACTCTAGTGTCAAGCAAAACAACATCACCAGTAAATATACAATAGTCTTCAGTTGTTTTTTTGTTTGGTTCATATATTGAACTGAATTTCCTGAAGAAGGTGTTGTTGGCATATGCATATAAATAATATAAATATATGATATATGTATTTCGAAATTAAATTAGTGAATCTAGATATACATGAAAAAATAACGATTGATGCTCAAAATACGTATTTCAAATATCAATTATTATTATTTTCATTATATTTCCAACATTTCTCCAGCCTTCTCCAACCACGGGTCATTTTCGGAAAAAAGTGGATAAAGTTAGACAAAAGACGGAGAAATATTTTTACCAGGGATTAAACGATCAATTGTAATATATATATTAATATTAAAAAAATTAGTTGATAAATAATTTAAAGGTAAAGAGTAAAAAAATAAATATAAAAAAACAAATTTAGAAAAGGTTCATTAGCCATTTCCAGAGTTAATATTTCCACGGAAATGCACGGAAAAGATTTAAATAAGATTCTAAATATACACACACACAACACTTTAAAAAAAAAATAACTGTTGTCTGCTAGGTAGCGCTTCAGTCGGAATCATCGTTTTGTTGTCATCAGCAGCCACATTTACAAATATTGTGTCTTTCTCTCTCTCAACATATTTATTTGTCAATAAAGTAAACAAATGAATTTATTAAATAATTAAAATATCACAAATACGACAATGTTGTGCTTGAAAAGAAAATTGTTTATATTACATCAAAAATATTTGATCCAGTGAAAATAAATATCTGGCATTGCAACAATAATTTAGGTTAGTTATTCAACCTAATTTTTTTCATTGAAAAATAATAATAATAATAATAATAGTATTTACAAGTGTTGTTTACAAATAAATTATCAATATTATCTTGATAATTATTAGCAAAAAAAGACAAACAAACATTGTTAATTATTACGAAAAACAATTTAAAGTTTTTTTTATTTAAAAATTAATTTTGTTTATTTTGTATTATTATTTTTTGTTTATTTTTTTTGATAATATATATTTGCATAATTAAATAATTAATTATTAATTACAGATTAATTGATTAAGTATAAATGGTGCTCGCAGGAGCCATGGAAAGAAAAATAAAGTTAAAAACTTTAAATCCAAACATAACCTGTAAAATATGCAGGGGATATTTGATTGATGCAACAACAGTTACTGAATGTTTACATACATTTTGTAAAAGTTGTCTTGTTAAACATCTTGAAGAACAACATACTTGTCCAACATGTCAAATTGTCATTCATCAATCTCATCCATTACAGTATATTAGCTTTGACAGAACAATGCAGGATATTGTTTATAAATTAGTACCAGAATTACAAGAAAGTATGTTATCAAATAATCATTGTCATAATTATAATAAAACATTAATTAACATTAACCATTTTTTTTTTGATAGATGAGATTAAAAGAGAACGTGAATTTTATCGTGCACGAGGACTTCCTTGTCCCAAAGATGTGCTACCAAATGCTGGTGAAGCTGAAGAAGAAAAAGCAATTGCTGATCCTCATGCTGCATCAGATAATCATCGAACAGATGAACAAGTAATTAGCTTTAAATATATCATTAATTATTACGTATTAAAAAATCATTTATATTAATTTTGTTTTGTTTATTTAGGTCAATGTTTGTTTGGAATGTATCAATGAAAGTTTAAAAACTTTGAGACGTAGATTTATCAGATGTTCAGCACAAGCAACAATAACACATCTTAAAAAATTTATTGCTCAAAAAGTTCTTAGTGGAGTTGAAAAATATCCAAACATTGATATATTGTGCAATGATGAATTACTTGGTAAAGATCATACGTTAAAATTTGTTTATGTTACACGATGGAGGTTTCGAGATCCTCCATTAAAATTACAGTATCGACAAAGAATAGATATTTAATTTAACAAATAATAATATTAAATTGTTATAATTTAATTTTATTATAATATCAATTAAGTATAAACATAAAAAAAAAAACAAAAAAGATTATATTATTTGTAAAATGAGTGCAGTAATTTTTTTTAGAATTATCATAAATGTCGTGTTTTCAAGTACTTAGATTATATCGTCCAAAAAAAAAAAAA
>MKYW01000141.1:16060-34274 GCA_015776835.1 Aphidius ervi | reverse complement strand
AGAATCTATTAATTTAAATATAAAAAATTACAATTTATTAATTTAATTGTGAAAATTTAACCTTAATAAAGTGTAGATATATATTTTTAAGTGTGTGTATTTGTGTTTATTGACAAAAATTATAAAGACAGCTGATAATATATATTTATTTTTAAAATAATATATTTGATATATATTTGACAATAAATTGTCAATAATATTAATTAATTTTAAAGTTAATAATTTTAAATGATAGATGAGTTTGCAAGATAGTCTCTTCGCTGAGGAAGTCGAAGACGACGTGACTCTTTTTGCTCAATTGCAAACACGAAAAAGGTAAAAAAAAAATAAAAATAATAAAAACATTAATAAATTGTTATAAAAAAAAATATAAATAATAGGTATAAATAATTATTTTTTAATTTGCCATTAATTAACTCCAAAAAAAAAAAAATAAATAAAATTAGATATAATTTTTTGAAAAACAAAATTAAATTTCTATTGTTTTAGAGTTAAAAAAAAAAAAATTAATAAAAATTTATTAAATCATTTTAATTATTATTATTTTATATTGCGCAATAATTTTTTTATATTCATAATATCTGTTACAGACTAAACAAGATTTTCCCTACAAACTTTCCCGTTATCCGTACGTCTAACGTAAATTTGCTTGATGCATAAAATATTAAGTAAATCCATGATTACCAGTCTCGTTTGGTCTCGTTCCATGCCAATGACTCAATTTTTTTTTTTTCTTATATTTATTAAACCACATTATTATTATGTTACAATTTTTATAGACTCCAGACATCTGGCCTTCAGCTTGCTTCAGCTGTGCCTTTTTTTTTATTATATTTTTTCTTCTTTTTCTCATTTATTTTCAGAATTTTATAAACATAAAAAATATATTTTTAACTTGACTCTAAATTTTACAGATATTTAATTATAAAAATGTATTTTTATATTTTTTTTTTTTGAATATTTTTATATAGGATATCTGTATTTATCAACACGCAAATTTTATATAAATTTATTTTACATAAAATAAAATTTAAATGTCATTTGATAATTATTTAATTAGAGACTTAATAAGATTGAAATATTATTATTAATATTTTTAAATACAAATAAATTTTTACGTCATCGATTACGTTGTTTAAATTTGTTGATTTGTATCTGAAAGTCGTTGTCTGTTGATGAACCATCACACAATTCAAGTGGGGATATCAGGAAGTCAAACAAAAGTGAAAGTTGCAATTCAACTTGGTGTTACATAAATTCATGAATTTTTTTTATTAAATCTACTAGTAATAGTTGATTTGAAAAATAAAACACAAATATGTTTGAGTTTATTTAGTAGGAGAAATTGAATATTTAAAATTGTTTTTAAACAAATTGTTTTTAACAAAATATCAACAGTTGACGACAAATATTACATTGGAAAAGTCATAATGTATTAATTAAATTTTCTTGATGTTATATTTGTTAAATATTTAAAAAAATATTTTCACTTTTACAGAGTACTTGTTTTTCCACCTGTCAACAACTACAGACGTTTTCTTATTCATCAAATTGTTCAAGAAAGATTTAACGAATTAAAAACATTTTCAATTGGTCAAGATTTATCAAGGAGAACAGTTGTTTGCTTCAAGTCAGATGTGTTGAGGTGAGTACACCAACAATAGAAATAAAAAAAAAAAAAAAAAAAACACATACATACAATCAAGTTTAAATGTTTTTTTTTATTTTTTAAACACTCGAGCCAAAAGTTTTATATTTTTAGTCATTTAAATTTTAATTGTAATATGTGTGTACTGAGGCTTTCTATTTATTGACTCAAGATATTTTAATGAACCCATCAACAATTTAATGCAGTATTTATTTTTATAAATTATTTATTAAAAAGTTTAATTATTTGTCGCTAAATTTATAATTATTTGTTATTTTAGAGATCCAAAATTGAATGACGTGCAGGGTTTTTGGAGCAGAGAGGAGACTGATAAAGCATCATCAAAAATGGGGGTTAAAGATAGACGTTCACCATCGACATCTCCTGAAAATACAAAAAATCGACAAGGTAATTATTTAGCTTAAATAACAAATGTATTAATTAAAATTATATGTTGATTTTGTTTTTGAATTACAGTAAAATCAGCACCAGCTGTTGAAATATATCGACCACCTGCTGCTCGACGAGGCCAGTTATCTTCATCTACAATAACACCATTTAATGACCAATCACCATCATCAAAGTATATTTTAAAAAATCAAAATAACTTTTCAATTTGTATTGTTATTAATAATTTATTATTATTTTTTAGAAATAACAATCGTCAACGACGACCAGACAGAGCAGTTTATGTGCCAAAACATCGACGTAGTACAGATCCAGACGGTAGTCCTCATCGTCAAGATGACGTGATACCATTAAAAACAGATGATAAAAAAATAATACAATCATGTGATGATTCAAAATTGGAATTAGAAGAGAGCATTGAAACTGTTTTAGTTGAAAATATAATTGAACCAGTTATACCAAAAGAAATAAATAATAAAATTTTAATAAACAATGATAAAGAAGAAGAAAATATTGACGATTCAATTGATAAAAACTTGACAAATAATGATGATAGTATTGATGAAGAAATTTATGATAATAATGATTTTAGTAATTCAATTATAAATGAAAATTCTGATAGTTCAATGACAAGTTTAAATTCTGATGATTCATCATCAGATAAAAATAATGAAATAATAAAAATTGAAAAAAAAAATATTGAATGTTCAAGTGTATTAATAATATCACAATGTGATAGTATTAATGAAAAAAAAATTAAAAAAATTGATGATGATGTTGATGATGAATTGCCAATAGCAGTTAGACCACCTGAAAAAAAATCTAAAAAAATATCAAGAGCTAAAAGTAAACCGGTGTCACCACCTTCACCACAAGTTAAATTAAATCGTGATGAATGTGATTGGGATAGTCTTTTTGATGACAATGGTGATTGTCTTGATCCAACATTAATTGAGGAGGTATTTATAATCTTTTTTGCTTTAAATAACTTTGTTTATTTTATTTATGATTTTTTTGTTTTATAGCTAACAGCAGCAGTTGGTGATGTGACAATTGAACAACCAAAAAATGATTATAAACCATTTGTAAAACCAATTGAAGTATCAACTGATGAATTTGCTCATGTTGTTGAAATATATAATTTTCCATCGGAATATAAAACAAGTGATCTTGCTGCTGTTTTTAGTCCATTTAGAAATGGTGGTTTTGAATTAAAATGGGTTGATGATACACATTGTCTTGGTGTATTTAGTAGTCCACTTGTTGCTGCTGAAGTGCTAGCATCAGATCATTCACTTGTTAAAACAAGACCATTGAGTGAAGCAACAATGCTAAGTAAAACAAAAGCTCGTAAAAGTGCTGAAACACTTCAACCATATCGTACAAGACCAGAAACATGTGCAGCACTTGCTAGAAGACTTGTTACTGGTGCACTTGGTGTTAGATTAGCAACAGCTAGACAAGAAAGAGAACAAGAAAAAATTGTTTTACGTGAAGCTAAAGGTATTTTAAAAACTTTATTATAAATTAATATATAATTTATTAATTGTTTTATTTAATTTTAGAAAGAAAAAGACTTGCAAATCAACAACGTGATGATGCTTGGGAAGGTATAATAACGCCAAAATGATTTTAAAATATCAATAATAATATTAAATCAAAGCACGAAAAGTTGTGTACAATTGTGCCTTACTCATCTAAAAATATAAAAACAAATGATTAAGGTTTTTAATTGTTAATTAATAATAATCTTGATTCATTTTTATTCAAAGTATAGATGAGTGTTGCATGAGGCAACTAGAGACTCAATGTTGTTTGTACATATCGCTTGATAAAATGTTCAAAAATTAATAATTTATAGTTAAATCTCGTGTGTAATTTTTTTCTTTTTTGTCAGTATGTGTTGTTTAAACTTTTAAGATTTCAAAAGTTCGAAAAAAAAAAAAACAAATCAATGCCTAAGAAATTATAAATTTATAATTACATATTCGGGCAATGCAATTTTTTAAATATTTAACAATTTTTTTTTTTTTTTCATAATGTACCTTCAACAAAACTGCCTCTACTTTGACTAATTAAATATAATTTATTCATCATGGTAGTACAACACGACAATAAAATATATTTATAAATTCTATTGACAAAAAATAAAAGTTAAAAGAATCATTGTTTCTTTTTTTTTTTTTTGCTGTTGAAATGAAAATTTTAATGTTTTTTTTAAATTTTGAAATATTGATGAAATTTTTTTTTTTCATATATTAAATGTTGGTGAATTTTAATCATGTCGGACACGTATTTTTGTACACAAATTATTGTTGTTGTTACCAGAATAATTAAATATGTAAATTAAAAAATTAATTATGTAATTTCATTGTGAAAAAAAAAAAAGTAAATAAAAATTATGTTGCAGCAAAATAATAAAGTTTTTTTTTCTTTTTTATTTGAAAGCATTTTATTATTGTTATTAATATAATAAGTATTAATTAAAAAAAAAAAAACATTTATTGTTTATGAAATTTTTGTAGATAAATAGTTTAACTATCTACCACCTTTTTTCTTTTTTTTTTGTTGAAATTTTCTCTGCTGTTGTCTTGGACCAGAAGTTTCAACAGCTGGACTTTGTCTTGGATTAGGTGATGGTTTAACATTTGCTGGCATTTTAGTGATATCATAAAGATCACTAGTACCAGCAGCAGTACCTTGTGTACCTTTCATAGCACTATCTCTATTTCTTCTATCTCTTTTTTTTCTATAGCCAGTTCTTTCATACTTTGGTAGCCATCTTTCAGGATCTGGTAATGAATTTGCATCATAATTTTTAGGTAATTTACCTTTACGTTTTCTTTTATTTCTTTTTTTAACAATTGGTCCAGTTGAATCACTTGTTAATAAACCACCAGCAGGTGATGGTTCAATTTTTCTTTTAACAACTTTTGTACCAATAATCCAATTACTTGTTTCCAATGCATCAACATCAATAGCCTCTGATAAATGATCCATTGGTGGAAGTTTTTTAGATAACAATTGTGCTTTAGCTGGTGAAAATTTTGAATATGCAATAACTAATTGTGACAATGTTTTTTTATCTGTTGGTGATAATTCTAATAATGATTCTAAACTTGCAGCAGCAATTTCAATTTGACCACTACGTAAATGAAAATCAGCAGCTTGTCTCCACATTGTACCAAGATTTTCTGATTTATCTTTATTTAATTTATAATAATTAACAGCTTCTTTTAATATTTCTGATGCTTTATCACGATTATTATCAGCCATATAAAGTGTTACAAGTGCACTTACAATACCAGGTAATGCTTTATCTTTTTCATTTAAATTTTCAAGTATTTTAATTGCTTCATATTTTTCACCTTGTGATAATAATAATTGTACACTTACAAGTTTAACAAATAATTCAGATGTATGATCAAGTAATAAATTAACAGCTTCTTTAATTTTATTTTCTTTATTAAGCTGTACAGCTCTAACAATTGTTGCATCAATTAATAATTGTGGATATGTTTGCATTAATTTTTTACACAATTGATGACAATTATCACCTTGATTTGTATATAATGCTAATAAACATTGATTATATGCAATACTACAACGTTGTTTTGATGTTAATTTATGTTCTAAACCATCATTTGTTGCATATTTCATACGTTTTTTACTGTCAAATACATTTTGATCTTTATTTAATGTTATTAAATTATTACTTGCAACTGCAATTAATGCAATATCATCAGGTTTTGCTTTAAGTGCATTTGTATAAAGTACTTGTGCTTCTTTTTCACGACCTTGTAATTGTAAACAATATGCAAGTTGTACTTTTATTATTCGTAGCTCATCTTCAATTTCTTCTTCAGTACTTTCATCTTCTTCTAATGATTCTTTACACATTTTTTCAGCTAAACGAAGCTTTTTTTCAGCTTCAATAAGAGTATTACGATCACCAGATGCACCTTGTGCAACTAAACGACATGCTGAATTATATGTCAACTCATATGTATCTTCACGAAGTTCTGGTACATCAAGTTTTGAATTATCAACAGCTAAATGTACTAATACAGCTGCTAAATTTGTTTCTCTTTCATCATCATAATCATCATTTGAATTTGTTATTATATCACGATAAACTGTAAAACAATCTTCATACTTTTCAAGACGATAAAGTATTTGTGCTTTTAGCTCTTTTATTTTCATTGATGGATTTTGTACTTTTTCAACAATATTATAAGCTTCTTGTACTTGATTTAATCGATAAAGACAGTATGCTTTTTCAAAATCCAAATTTCTACAAAAAAAAAAAAACCAGAAATATCAAAAAATATTTACAACAATATGTTAGATTTATAATATTGTTTTTTTTTTTCTTAACTTACGTTGATAATTTTGGATTTTTATTGATAAATTGAAGTGCATCATTGAATTTTGATAATTGAATTAAACAAATAATTTTACATTTAAATGCAGCCTCTTCATCTGGAGCAAGTCCAAGAACTAAAAAATTTTAAGGTTAATAATTAATAAAATTTAACAATAAAAAACATAAATAAAATAATGATTCATTAACTTACTTTTATTTGCAACTTTAAGAGCTTTTTCATAATCATTGTTGGCACTACGTCCTAATTTGTTTAATTCAATATAAAGTATTGATAAATTATTTTCTTTTGAAGTCATGTTGTTGGCAATTGTTTGTCACTGACATGCCACTGTAATATTACTATTATTATTATAAATAAAAAACACACACAAAGAAAAAAGAGAGAGCTCCAACTCGACATAAAATAAAGTTGAGTTTACAATTTGATAGCTGTCCGTTGACATGACATTTGTGCTAATGTACCGGCCATCTTGTTCAATCTTGTTAATAACAAAAATTTGACAAGTGACCATGTGCGTTATAACCTCAAAAATATACAAAAAATAAATAACAATTGATAACAATTTAGTAAATTAATTTAAAGAGTACAAAAAAAGTGTTTAAATAATTAAAATTGATGAATAAAAATGGATCCATGTGGTGTATGTTCTAATCAAGAATTTTATCTTGCTGATGGACATTATTTTTGTTTTGAATGTAATACACAACAAGAGGTAAATAATATAACAAAATTATTGCTTAAATAACATATATTAATTAACTATTATGTTTTTAATAGAAACGTGAAGAAGTTAATGTCTACGTTTTTGATCCAAGTGTAAGAACAAAAAAAAGACGTATAAAAAAACCACAAATATTAAATAAAAATGAAATTGAACTAAGTGGTTGGACAAGTTGGGAACAATATAATCATATACTTTATAATTTAACACAAGATATATTGGCTATAACAAATGTTGATATTAAAATAACAGTATTACAATTATGGGCAACATATTTAGGTAAAATTCAAGTTGCATTTATGTCAAGAAAAACAAATAAAAAAGAGCTACCAAAACTTTCACGTAGCTATAAAAAAAAGTATAGTATTTATGATAATTTTATGTTTTTTATATTGACAATTTTATTGATTATATAATTAATAATGATATTTATTATAGAGATTGTCAAATAATATATAAATATGAAGGTAAAAAAGGAAGAAAACGTAAACGATCACATTCAGTTGCATCATCAAAAAGTTGTGGTTCATCATTGACATCTAGTGAAGCAACTGGAATTAATTTCACTGATCGTGTACGACAATTAAAAAAAGACAAGGTAAATTAACTTTTTTAAATAATAAATACATACATAATGAATCAATAATAATTGTGTTATTTGAAATAATCAACAGAAAGCATTTTATCTCAATGAATATGAAAAAAGAAGTGATTCTGGAACAGACATAACAAGTATTACAAATATAACATTATCAAGTTATCATTCAAATGCAAGTAAATTTAAAAAAAAAGATAAAATTAATTTATATCGTCGTTTTAATAAAATTTCAATTGAACGTGAAAAAAAAAATAATGAAAAATTAAAAACTATTAAAAGTAAAAAAATTAAAAGTGATAAAATTGATAAATTAATATTAAAATCACAAAATTTAGCTGAACCAGATTGTCTTGGTTTAACAAAATTATGGGGAATATTATATATTGCATTAAGAATACATGATTCAGATATACATTTAAGTGATTTATTAAGATTACATAATGAAGGACATTTAAAATATAAACAATTACATAATAAAAATGAACAAGAACCAGAAAAAAAAATAACAAATAATACAGAATTATCATATCAATCATTAACTGATACATCATCAAAGTTAATTAAATTTTTAGGTGTTTCACAAATACCATCACCAAATTTAATAACATTAATTAAAAGATATTGCATTGAACTTCAATTGCCAAGTAAATTTTTTATTACATTAATTAATTTGAATAACAATTATTTCTAATTTATTAAAAATTAATTTTCCTTTTTCAACAGATGGTATTGGAATTTATGCTGAACGTATATTATCAAAATCACCACCAATATTTACTGTTAAAAAAAAAACAATGTATACAACATTTCCAAATTATGAAGCTAAAGCAATGGCAATTATAATAACGATTTTAAAAATATTATTTGGTCTTGATGGTGTCACAGAAATCGAAATGAGTCGTGTTGTTGATAAAATTAATACGTAAGTAAATTTCGATTGTCATTTATTTTCTATTTTGTTTTATTATATATTATAGTTTAAATTAAATAAATTTAAAGTCAAAATTATGAATAAATGTAATTTGGATGATGCATCATCATCATCATCATGTATTGTAATGGTTCTTGGAGGTTTGTCAAATGACAATGATGTTAATATCATGGAAAAAGTATCTGGTTGTATTAAAGCAGCATTAAAAGCATATGATGCATTGATGAATAATAAAAATAGTGATGAAGCTGTTGTTGATGCAATATGGTGGTTAGAAAATGATGAATTTTTTAATTGTGGCTATGGTTCATTTGCAAATAATGAAAATATTATTGAAATGGATGCAAGTATAATAAATGGAACAAAATTTAAATCAGGCACTGTATTATCTGTTAAAAATATTGAACATCCAATTTTAATTGCTAAAAAAGTCATGGATAATTTACCAAATTGCATTGTTACTAATGAAATTATTAAAAGCTGGAATAGAAATATTTTATTAACACCTGGTAATATGATTGCAAATTATTTAAATGATAATATTGATGTAATTGATTCAAATCCTGGATGTGTTGTTTGGGATGGTCATAATATGTCAGCTGGTACAAGTAGTGGTGGTAGAAATAAAAAATATCCAGGAACAGTATCATGTACAATTGGTTCTAGTATATTTGCAACACAATCAGCATCATGTATTTTAACTGGTGCAAGTGATGAATTATATAAAACGACATTAGCACGTGATGTTGTTGATGATATTACAGAAAATGGAAATTGTTGTAATGTTGTTTTACAGGAATTTATTGATAATACAAGTAAAAAATATAATATTAATATTGGAGGAATTGTATTGCAATCAAATGGTTGTCACAGTGTTTATTTTACATCTTCATTTATGCCATATGCAATAATACAAGATGATTTAATTGAATATGGATGGAAATCCGGTGATACAAGATATGAAAGAATTCAAAATTACATGAAAAATTCATCTTGTTATTGCGAATATTAATGTATTTTTAATAACTATTATGTCAAGTGTAAATTTTAATAATTATTATTATTTGTTTTTTTATAGAGCTGCTGAAGAACGAGGCAACAATGATAGACTATTTAATTTTTGTGAATGGCAAAGATACATTGAATGTCGTAAAACAATAATAATGTCACAACATTATCCAACGAAATTTAGATATTATCCAAAAACACCAACTGAAAATAGTGATTTGTATGTAAATTATTTAAAAGAATCCAAACCAATTGATGAAAATACAAAATTAAATGATGATTTAGAAGATAATGATGATTATAATGATGGTTATGATCACAATGATACACAAAATTATAATAATACAATATTTAAAAATAAAATAAATAGAGATTTAGCTCAAACAATTGATCAAATGACAAACGCCATGAAAGATGAAGTTAATAGATTGATTGAACAATCACCAATAATAAATGATAATATAAAATTTGATTTTTCATTAACACCATTGTATTCTTATCTTGAAAAATTAAAAAATAATACTGATATTGATATACCAGGTTTTTTAAGACTTGATTTAACTTCATCTAAAATTGGCTATATCACAAATCCAGATATGTAAGTTTAACAATTTGTTAATTAATTAATTTAAATATATTAATTTGTTTTTAATTTATTTATAGATTTAAAGAACATGCTGCTGACAATGGATTTGATTTAATAATTGTTAAATCATCAGCAAATTATGTTGAAAAAATTGTACCAACATGGGATGGTAGTGCTGGTAATTTACTGATAAAAACACCAGAAATATTTAACAAAGATGTGCCAATTGTATTATCAACAATTGAAGAAAATAATGAAACAATAATTAATAGCTTAAAAAATGATGATCATTTAACGTATTTTCATTCGAAAAATTATGGTAAATTATATATTGATAAAAGAAAAAAAAAAATTTATCAAAATATGTGTAAAGCTGATGAAAAAAAATTGAGTAGAAAAAAAATTGAAAAAAATGCAATTGATGATTTTGGATTTGGTCTAGTTAAACCAAATGGTGATTTATATGTTCCTGATGATGACAGTGATTCATCAGATTCATCTGACAATGATGATAGTATTGATAATGATGATAAAAATGAAAAAATATTATTATCAAAATTTGAAAGGCTAAATATTGATGGAACAATTTGTAAATTATATACAAATAATAAATTAGATAAATCATCAAAGATATCATATGAAAGAAATAAATTATGTGATTGTTTAATGTGTGAAAATTGTTCAGATGAAGATGATGAAATAGTTGATGATAATATTGATAAACAAAATGAAATAATTGATGATAATAATGAAAATCAAAATGACAATGAAGTAATTGATGATTATAGTGAAAATCAACATGAAATAATTGATGATAATAATGGAAATGAAAATGAAATAATTAATATTGAAAAAGACAACGAAATAATTCATATAGATGATGAAAATGACAAAGAAATAATTGATATTGACGACGAAAATGATGATGAAATAATTCCTATTGATGTTGATGATAATAATTCTGATTCTGAACAAGAAATATTAATATTATCTGAATCAATAAATGATAAAAATAAATTAAAACAAGAAATAATGTTTATACCATATAAAGATTTTTGGCTAAGACGTGTTTCTGATTGGCGACTAATGACAAATCCAAAATTTACAGATGTTAAATTAGATTTACCATTTAATTATCGTTGGTTATTAACTGAATGTTCAAAAATTATAAATATCGATGAAAAATTATTGTTCCATGAAATTTGTCGTGTTGAAAGTTATTTTGCTGATGTGTTGTCTGTTGATGTTGGTGATGGTCCAAAAAATAATAATAAAAATAAAAGTACAAAATTCGATCAGTCGACTGATTATAATAGAGCATCTATTAAAAAATTATGGTTAAATTAATTATGTACCTGTTGAATAATGACAGAAATATATATAATTTTTAAATGTTTGATGAAAAATAAAGAAAAAAAAATTTTAATTAGATGAAAATAATTACTATTTTATTTATTATTTATAATTTATAAAACAAGCTTCCTTATACTGCAATGTTTTATTGCAATTCTATCGATATTTTTTTTTTTTCGGTTTATAATAAATATTGAAATAAAATTTTTTAAGTGAAAAAAAAATTAATAAGGTATTTTTGAAACCTTAAACAGGAAAAAATTAAAATCACTTATTTTTAAAAGCACCACAAATTAAAAAAAAAAAAACATTTAAAAATCCTAAAAATTTTTATATTGTATTAATTAATGAATATAACTTTTTTGAATTTGAAGTGTAAAATATGATTCTATATTTTATATTAATTTAATAATAATTAAACGATTGCACTTGAAACGATATTTTCACAATAAAAGAACGAAAAAAACCCGGGTGATGACTGTGGCAATAATTCAAAAAAATTAAAGAATTTGACAAAAACATATGCTTACATGTATAGAAAAATATCCGACGGTGTCTTGGGCGCAAAGTAAAGAATTCTGTATAGATGATATAATACTATGTATTGTGTTAACATCTGTATTCTGTGCCCACTAGCTGTCTTAAACATTAATAAGCATGTTGAATTTGTCGACATATTTTACCCAGAAATGGTATATCAAAGTAATAGTAACCAAAAAAATTGTGAAACATTTAGTCAGCAATTATCATTACAAAATTAATAAGTAATTTAATATTCAACCAATTATTGATGAATGCATCTCGATTACAAGTGCTGAAAAAAAAAAAAAAACAATTTCCTTATTAAAAAAAAATGGAAATAAATGTATGAAAGATTTGGTAATTTTAATCTTTTCTAACTTTCATTCCCACACGACTATTGTCAAAAAAAAAAAAAAGATTCATGATGAATTTAAAATCTCAGCGGGATGTTTTTCTCAATATGTAGACAACATGGTAGACAATATATTTTTCTCAGACCAAGAGGATTTTACACTACCTTCTATCGACTCTATCCCTTCCACGCATGACTTTCCTACCTGGCCATAGCACTACTGCACTTCAGAGTCCAGTTTTTAGCAGCAAGTTGCATTAGTACGGCAATCGTTGACTTTGTGTTATCATTTTGTTATCCAGTGCTAATATCGATAAGTGAATTTATTAAATTGATAGTAAAAAATTTCAATACTGCATTCACATATTTTTAAACTTAAACTTTGAATAAATTTAAAAAAAAACGTAATTATGAAAATATTATATAAACAATTAATAAATTAATTTTTAAATTTTCTTTTTTTTTAAATTAAATTGGTGGTGCTTGAATAAAAAAAAATAACTTAAAATATACTTTAAAAATACTTTTTTTGTTGCTATTAATAAATTTGTGCTATTCAAATTCAGCTTATATAAATATGACTCAATGTCATCAGGTTTTGCATAATACAAAATCGTCTTCGAATAATTTAAATTTATCATTATACTGTTGATATATACATATATTGATATTTTTTTTTTTTTATTAGCATAGATTAATAATGTTAAGTACAAAAAAAATCCGTCATGTTAAGGAAGAACAACAATTTTCTGATGATGTTGACCAAAAGATGGATTTTATCAATTCCCTGGATCATTATTCATTAGAAAAAATATTCATGCTGCTGCCAATATGTGATAGAATAATCATGCAAAAAGGTAATTATTGCGGAATTAAAATTCTTTCAATTTATATTAATTTTTCTTGTTTATTAATTATTTATTTTTAGTTTGTACCAGATGGAAAGAGATCTGTAAACACGCTTGGTATGACATTAAAAAATCCAAATATAGCCATACAATTGGTGGTGCTTATAATGACCAGGTGCTTATAATGACCATTTTTGGTATTTATTTACGAGGATTAATTCTTTCAAAAATTTGCACCTCAAGTATCATGCCAATCATCGGTGAACACTGCAAAAATTTAACAAGACTTGAATTTGTATTTGACCATGAATTGCCACTCAATGAAGATGACTATATTCAAGCCTTTACAAAGTTGCATAAAATGAAATTTATTAAAATTCATGTTATTAATCTGGTAGTTGAACAGACAACGAAATTAAAATCTGAAATACTCAGTAGTCTGCCAGAAGAAATTAATGAAATTCATGTAATTTTTGATAGAAATAACTGGTTAAAAACTCCATGCTTTTTTGTAAGTACTTGTTAATAATGAATTCTATAAATCAAATAAATTCATTAGCATTGATCTCAAATTATTAAAAATAATTTTTATTATTTTTTTAGGATTTAGAAAAATTTAAAAGTCTCCATAGTTTGACATTGAGTGGCTGCAATCTCGACAATATTATCCAACAAATATCAGAAAAAGTAACACTCGTTTATCTGAATTTTGAAAATTCTTCGATTTCCCGTCGATTGTTTTACAGGAATGTTGGTATTTTCAACGAGCTTGTAAATTTAGAACATATACATCTTTTCGAGGGTTTTTATACATATAAGTAGAGTAGTAGGATATGTAGTGGGTGGCGTACGTTTAAATGGTATACGATGCATGAGAAAACAGTCTGTTTTCTCATGCATCGTATACCATTTAAACGTACGCCACCCACTACATATCCTACTACTCTACTCATATATAAGATCTCTAAATGACGATAGGGATATTTTTAATACACGCACAAATTTAAGATATTTCAATCTGTCAACTTCGAGTACTAGTGGAAATCCGGTTTTTATTAAAAACTGGGAAAACCATAATAACTTGGAATATCTCACTATTGCTTGGGTTATAAATTATAACTCAGCGTCCAAGATTGTCAAATTTTGCGATAACTTGAAAAGCTTATCGTTTAAGATAAAGATATCAAGTAAGGCTCTGCAAAAATTGACCCAATTAAAAAATCTCGAGTGTTTAAAATTGTGTTTTTCGAAAAAGATCAGTAAAAAATCTGTACTTGAAATATCAAACAATTGTAAAAAACTTAAACATCTGGAAATTCCACATAACTGTAAAATGTTATATTCTTTTAGAACTTATGATGATGATGAAGATGATGATGATGATACTGATACTGATACTGATATTGAATATGAAGATGATGATGCTGATTATGATGATGATGATGATGATGAACCAGCTCAGATGATAACTCATTACACGATTTTTGATGAGTTATCAAAATTAGAATATCTCGAATCTTTAAATGTGTCAAGTGTGCATAAATTTACAGATAGTAGTATCTTTGCTGTTGCTAATTCGTGTAAGAGTCTTAAGTATTTGAATATATCTAATTGCAGCTATATTACTGAAGAAGGTCTTGATGCCATAACCAGTTTGGAATTATTACAAAAATTATATGTCAGCAATCTTAAAAGTGTTACAAACAGTTTTATAATCAAATTGAAAGGTTTAACATTTTTAGAAGCAAACAAGTGCGAAAATATCACTGATTCTGGTATCATTCAATTTATTAAAAACTGTCCAAATCTTGAACAACTTTATGTCTGGAACACTTATATGACAATAAATACAGTTATCGCTGCTGACCAGGAAACCAAAAATCGTATAAATCATATTATTTTGTACATACACCTTTGTGGTTGGAGGATAGAAAAATCTTGTAGGCCATTAATTAAATCTAAATGGCTGGTTATAAATTATATTTAAAAAAAAAACACTTTTATAGTAAAACCAGATAGCTACATTGTGTTCAAATTTTTTACTACTGATGTTTTTTCAAAATAAAAAATTTCATTTTTTCACAATTAGTAAATATTGTCTAGTATAGTAATTGAATATATTTTACAAATTGATATCCGAGATGAAAAAATCAAGTATTCGAATAGTATTATTGATATTTTATAGTGTTTGAATTATATCTGGCGATGTTTATGAGGTATTGTGAGAATACTTATGAGTATTTTCGATATTTTGGTGGTATTATGAAAGAAGTAAATGAAGAGCTCGAATATCGGTTCTCGGATACAATTGAGGGTCTACATGCAATAACCCGCTACGCGTCGAAAAATTTTTTTTTTTAAACAATGATAATGATTAAAAAAAAAAAAGTCTAATGAAAGATAATTTTTGTTTATTATTATTAATATTATTAACAACAAAAAATAAAAATTATTTTTCATTAGACTTTTTTTTTTTAATCATTATCATTGTTTGAAAAAAAAATTTTTTTGACGTGTAGCGGGTTATTGCATGTAGACCCTCAATTATCCCTGACAGGTATTTTGAATGTTTGAGTATTTTAAAAGTCTTTGAAAAGTATTCTGATACTCCAGTTTTTGGACTTAGAAAAATTTCAATATCATAGCACCGTATTATATAATAAACTCCAATTATTTTTAGAGTTAAATAATTTATTTATGAATTAATTAATAATTATTTAATAATTTTTTCTATCCTTATATTAACATTTCCAATTTATTCTAGTAATCATGCTGGGGACACCACATCTTTTCCTTACATACATTTGCCAATAGCTATTTAACTATAATTAATTATGGCAAATGTTGATTAGGAAAGGATGTATAGTCAAATAAATCGAGTCGTAATCTAAAATAACGATAGTGAATCTCTTTTTTAATTTTTTAAATAAATTATATTTGTATAGACCTCGTAGTTTATGTGAACAAAATTTCAAATTTTATTAACTTGTAAAAATGGTCTCGCGGTAGAGTGTAGGGTTAGTAATTAGGCAAACGTAGGATCAAACCCGGGTAGAAATGAATTTATGTAAAAAAATATATATGTAAAACGCACTCTTGTTGGAATTTTTTTTTTCAAATAGCAGGTATTTTAACCGGATACAGTTGTATTTCAAATGCTCGTCAAACATAATTATCCTGCTAAAAATACTTTTCAATCGGTATTCGAAAAGTACTTTTAATGGCGCTCAGAAACACAATTTCAAGTATCAAACACAATTGTGTTTCGTCAAAATACCTCAATTTTTTCATCTCGGGTATAGTTTTAAAACTATTAATTAATAAACCCTGTTATATATTCCTCAATAAAAAATCAATAAATAAAGCTTGAAAAATAATTTCAAGATTCACATTCTAATGTTATATTTCGGAAAAAAAATAGAAAAAAAAAATTGTGGATATACATAATATCTTACACACGCGATTTTTAAAAGCAGAAACTTCGAAAAAACAACGAAGTTTCTCTGCCGGAATTCAAACCTCGATCTTTTTTTTTTTTTTTTTGCAGAAAAAATGGATTTTCATAGTAAGATCATTTTTTATAATTATCGGAAGAAAAAAAAATTATCTCAGAATAGAAAAAAATAAAATATAAATTAATAGATAAAAAATCAATAAATTAAATAAAAAAAGAGAATTTTATTTTTTTTTTAAATTCAAATTTGGTTTAAAATCATAAATGTAAATAACAACTTTTCTAATTTTTTCGTATATCAATTATCAATTTTACTTTTTTTATTTATTTATTAAATTTAAATTGAATTTGATCATCTCATAATTTTTTATTGTAGTTTAATGAAAAAAAATAAACTTAAAATCAAAATATTAGTGTGTCAGCCGGTTCGCCGGAGTTTAGAAAATTTTAAATTTTCAATAGGGAACGCGTTCGTTACTAATTTTTTTTTTTAGATAAAAAAACTCAGCTATTTTTCGATGTATATAAAAACCAAGCCTACATGAGTAAATAATTAATATAGCACATCAATTTAGGATATAAATTTATCATTATCATAAAGATATAGAAACAAAGAAATAATAAAACAATTTTAATAGAGATGCACACGAGACGAGACGAGACGAGATTTAATCGAGTCTCGTCTCGGTCTCGAAAAATGACCAAAGTCTCGTCTCGGTCTCGTCTCGGCTGAAAAAAACAGAGTCTCGTCTCGGTCTCGTCTCGAATAAAAAAATTCAGAGTCTCGTCTAGTCTCGGCTGTAAAAATATAAAGTGAACAAAAGTAATTTTTTTTTTTTTAATCAATACAACATTTTGAAATATATACATTCTTGTAACATATGCGTATAAAATAATTTTTTTTTTCTTTTACATTTTTTAATAACGTATGAGTACTTCTTAGTTTTTTTTTTCAATTATTAATTAACAATGAATATTGGGTTTATTTTAACTCGAAAAGTACGTATCGATTGTATTGAATATAAATCAAATAAAATATAAATCAAGTTTAATTAAAAAAAAAATGCTTAGTTATACTTTGATTTAAACATATATAATTAAGATGTCCTTTATTTATTTCGTACGTATAAATTAAAATTTAATTTACCATTATTATTTTAAGTTGAGCTTGATTTCATTTTAATTTCTATTCATTTTATATAAAAATTATAAATTTGATATTATCGACGACGCGACGAGACTCTCGCGAGACTCTCACGAGAAGTCTCGGGCTGATGCTAGTATCGTCTCGGTCTCGTCTCGCCTGAAAAATTGTCAGTCTCGTCTCGGTCTCGTCTCGAGTTCACGAGACGAGACGAGAAAGTGCCGAGACTGGTCTCGTCTCGCGTGCATCCCTA
>MKYW01000140.1:214417-275245 GCA_015776835.1 Aphidius ervi | reverse complement strand
TTCAACACCTCCAGTATTTGCTTGACTGAGAACTTGTGTTAGTGCTTTTGGCTTCAACATTTTTTATAAATTATAAATTAATAATTATATTTTTTATGATGATTTAATTCAGTTGATGAAAAATAATTTTTCATCATAATTTGATTTAAAAATAGTGATTTAATAAGTGTTTCTGTTGGTGTATCATTAAGCCATTTTATATTTTTTTTATAATCATCAAACATCATTTGTGATACTTGTCGTGATAATTCAGGTATGTCAATGTTAAACCATTTCCAAGCAACTAATTTTTCCAATGAAAAATCATGAACAACTGGGGATTTAAATAAAATCATGTTAAATTTTTTTTTTTTTAAATCTTGATTAACAACACTTCCAGTTATACTAATTTTTTTTGCCATACATACAAGAGAAGCATAACCATTTTTAAGTGGAAAAAGTATATTTTCTTGTTCATCACTCAATGCTGTATACTGTTGAATTTGATTCTCCAAATTATGCAAATTCATTTTAATAAAATCTCCAGGCTTTAAAACATATTTACCAAGAACATGTATAGAAAATGTAATTATTTTAGCAACATTATTATCTTGATACAATTCAGAGCCAATACCAGGAGCATGCATTTTAACAGCTAATCTTAAATCAAATTCATCAGCATTTTGTGCTCTTTGATACAAAATTAAAGGACAACTTTCAACTTTATCCATCCATTGTGGATCCAAGTGTAAATTATTAACAATATCATTCCATTCTTTTTTATCATTAGTATTGGTAATTGATGAACTTGTTACAACACCTACATTTAAAACACCCATTATGTCATATAAATCAGCAAGTTGTTCTTTATCTTCTTTATCTTGTTGTCTTTTTTTGGATGTTTTGATGAGTATATTTTTAAATTTTTTAGATAAATAACAACTTTTTTTAGAAAGAAACCAAAGACCAAAACGACATGATGCCAATCCACAATATTTAGCATTATCAATATAATAAAATCCTAATGTAGGATCCAATATATTAATTAATTTTTCAGCATATCTAGACCACAATGGACTTATACTACAACCCAATAATCTGTAATACAACATGGCTTGTGAAATTTGACAAAACCATGCTGTTATTCCACTTCCACCTCCTTTTAATATATCACTTATTAATGAATAATTTTTTTCTTGTCTTGCATATAATGAATCACATTCAAAAATATTATTAACAGCACATATCCATTTTCTTGTTGGTCTAATTAAGCTATGCCATATAAAAAATTCAGAATTAAATTCAAAAATATTAATTGTACCAACTGTTGATTTTTCTGATGGATAAATACCAATCATTTTACCAATTTCATGTTTCATATAAAATATTTGTGTACATGTCAACATTTTATTTACAGCATCATTTTCATCATCAGTTGTTAAACTTATTATCATACCACTGTCATCTGATGATTGCATCACAGTAATGACACTGTCACTATCAACAAATGTTTTTTCTAATATATTTTTTGCTTCGTCTTTCATAAATTCTTGAATTAATGTATGAAATAATGAACTTGTTAAATGTAATATACCCTGCATCATACCACTTTTAGTTTGTATATAATCTGCTTTTGGAGACATCCATTTTTCTTTACCACTACCTTTATAACATTGATACATTTTATTTAAATAATTTTCATCTGATAATTTCCATATTTTATTTGATATATGTCTATCAAAAGTTTTTAACAATTTAAATGGAAGATGAATTTTTTTTCTTGTCCACAAGTCTAATGCATTTATGATAAATGGATGAAATAATGGATCAGTTAATTGACATAGCATTATTCCAAATTTTGTAATAAAATGTCCTTGATTCCATTTAGTTGCATCATCACTTGTACAAATTGTTATATTAGTACCAGTACTTTTTTTCATTTGTTTTTCTTGCTCACAATGATCAGCTGGTGTTGTATGTTTTAAATTTGGATGTGTTATTATTTCAGATTTAAATTGTTTACAAAGTGTACATCCAATTTGTTCTATAACTAATTGAATTATTTTTGATGATATACTCATAATATATATTTCACGTAAACCACCATGTTGTTGTTTTTGATATAAATCAGTATATAAACCACCAGAATTTTTAGTTGTTTTTAATGCATTTGATAATAAATGCATTGCTTTCCAGTCTTTTTTTCCTGATTCAATCCATAAATTTTTAACAGCTTCAGCAACTTTTGGACGTTTTAATTGTTCTTTAAAATTTGTTGTTGATGATTCAGTAAAAATTGAACTTGCTTTTAATGTTGATATAAATTCTAAATCTTGTTCATTTAAATCATTAAATATTTCATCTCGTATTATTGTTTTCCATGATGGTCCAAGTTTGTATTTAAGTTTTTCACCTAATTTTTCAGACATAACTCTAACAATTTCAGGTGAAAATTCATGAGTATTATATGTTAAATTAGGTTTTGATTCATTTCCTAAATAATTATTTTTATCAGGCAATTTTTCTTCATATGTTAATATTTTTGACATAATTTTAAGAGTATTAAAATTATAAGTTAAATTTTTTTCATTTTTATTTTTACTATAATTATAATACATTGAATTTATTATTTGATCTGGTGTTTCAAGTGGAACATGAAGAAATGGATCAAATAATCCTGTCCATTTTACATTATTATTATCAACACTTGAACATTTAAATCCAAATGATTGAATAATTTTTTTAGATGTTTTAAATAATTTATTAGCAATCCAAATTTCCATTCTACCTCGATACATTATTGGAAATTTATTTAACATTTTACCAGGATTTGGTATGAGAGGTAAAGATTTAAATCCTTCCATTATCATAAATCTTGTATGTGACATTAATTCATCCAATGAAAATCTATCATTCATCATAACAAGAATACTCAATAAAAAACTTTGTCTTGCATAAATAATTTTATCATTTAAATTTTCACTTGTAAATAAATCTTCATCTTGCATAAAATCTGTTTTATAATTTTCACATTCAAATACTAAATTTGATAATAATTGTGATTCAAGTTTTATCCAATTAACAAGTTTTGGTGAACTTGATGTTATAACATCAATCCATGATATAAAACCATCAGTATTAAAATTTTTAGTAACCCAACAAGAATCATTATTTTGACCTCTTGAAAATATTACATCACAATTATTCCAAAATAATGTAAAATATAAAAAGCCTCCATATGTATTAGGTTTATATAAAATATATAAATTATAATTTCTTAATTTTTTAAATATCCATTCTTTGCTTTCAACAGTATGACCTTGACAAATTGATAATTCAATAGCAATATCTGATATTAATTTTGCCCATCTTCCAATTCTTGATGATAAAAAACGATTCAATTTATTTTTAACAAATTTAATATCAGCTACATTGGTTGATGATTTTTCAATTGCCTTGAGTGCCAATGGAACTGATGAATATTTTTTACTCTCTAAATAATCATCATGTGTACATTTAAAATGATCATTTAATTTTAACCAATCATCAATGTCTTTTGTGTCTGTATCTTTCAATGAAAATGTTGAATTTTTTTTGTTATTATGAGCTCTAACATCTTTATTATTTTTGTATTCATCATAATCAACTCCAAGTTTTGCCAATTCTACACCAACATTAAAAGATATTGTTGGTTTAACTCGATAATATTTTGTCAAACGTATTGTGTGCTCTTCAGGATCATTATGTTGATAATTTTTTATCAAATTTATATTAGCTATTTCATCTTTATCTGTTCCATCAAATGATGAGAAAGAACCTTGTTTAATACATTGGATACTTTGTTTAATTAATGAATGAGTTATATCATCACTATTTCCAATATTCCATTTTAATAAATCCATATCATCAACAGATGAATTTGTCTTCAACACTTTTAATACAATATATGGTAATTGTATAATTGATTTTGAATATTTTCTAACATTACTTCCTTGTGATAAACATAATTCATGATATTTTTTATCAATTTCTTTGAGCCTTTTTTGTTTTATAAATGTTGGATTTAATTTTTCATCATGCATCACTTCGTCTGATAATTTTTTTTGTGCTAATTTTGCAGCATGCTGAATATGTTGTTGACATATTTTAAAATCATTCTCGTTAATTGGACTTGTACAATTTTCAATGACTTTTTTAGTAAAATAAGTATCAGATGGAAGATCAATATTTATTGATTTAAAAATTGATTCATATTGTTGTTGATATTCACTTATTTCTATTTTATCAAAAAAATTCATTTTTAATTCATTTTCAATTTTTTCACCAATAGAAATACTAAATAAATATCTACTGATAAAGGTATCAACTAAATTTTGAGGCATATTATCAATATTTGTTACAATTGAACCAGGTGTTGTTATTATTATAAATAAATAAATATTTTTTTCAATTGTTCGTTCATTTAATTGTGAAAAATATGCATTTTTTTCTCTTTTAAATATACGATTAGCACCATCTTCATTAACTTCAACTCTATTTATTTTATATACAATAACTAAAAAAAATTCTTTTGTTTCAATTATTTTACCTGGTGACATGTCATCTTCTGGATTATCAAGACAATATATATCTGATAATTTTTTATTATTCGAAATATTGTAAGTAAAGTTATGAAAAAAATTACCACAATCATTGGTTTTTAATACAGCAGATTCATTTGAATGATTCAATGTTATTTGAATGCTTTCTGGTTCAATAAAATTAACTTTAAAATTTGGAATAATAAATTTTTTTTGTATTTTGTATATTTTTAAAGTATCAGAACATTTTAATTTTGTTTTTTTATCAGTAACACTTTTACTATTTCCACATTGTTCAAGTAACCATATAAAATCTTTTTCCAATTCCATATTTATCACGTTTAAATAAAAAATAATATTTTTAAATTATTATTAATATTTCTGAAATAAAAATATATATATTAATTAAAATATTAAATAATTTTTTATGTAAAATAAATTACCAAGTAGAACTCATATCAAGCTGTGACTCACAAGCAAGTGAATGATGTATCAGTTATTTCAAAACAAATGATAGCTTTGTATTTCCTGTGAATTCCATTCAACGTTGATATATGTTAATAGCAAGAAGACTGTGTAGAGAGTGGTGAGTATGGAGACCAGTGTGAAGACCAGGTCTCAAGTCTTCTTGGTATCGACAATTAAAAAAAAAAAAAAAANATCTTCTAATTATTTTTTTATTATTGTCATGTGTTCTTTTGTCTACTGGTCCAAGTATTTGGCACCGTCTGGGTGATGCCGAATATATCAATATGCCTTCGTGGCGCAATGGCAGCGCGTTCGGCTGTTAACCGAAAGGTTGGTGGTTCGAACCCACCCGGGGGCGTATATTTTTTTTGTACTTTTTTTCAATTTTTTTTACCACTAATATTATTAATTTTATTCTGAATTTTTTTTTTTATATTAATTAAATCATGACATTACTTAAAATTATTTAAAAAAAAAAAAATTATTATTTAATTTTTAAAATAAAATTATAATTATTTATTTTAATAATTAATTGAAATTATTAAAAAATTAAATAAAAAAACAAAAAAAAAATAAATTAAATAATTAAAAATTATTATTATTATTATTATTATTATCAAACAATTATTATCAAAATAAATTTAAATTTATTTAAAATTATAAAAAAAAAAAAAAAAACTAAATTACTTGTTTTTTCATAAAATATTTATTTTTGCCTCAAGGATTGAAAGTTCAGCTCCCTTTCACATCTGCTCCAGTGGCGCAATTGGTTAGCGCACGGTACTTATAAGACAGTTCTCGTGAGCCATGCCGGGGTTGTGAGTTCGAGCCTCACCTGGAGCATTATTTTTGGCATTTTTTTTATAGAAAAATTATTTCGAAATTTCAATCAAATTCTCCATATTCATATCATTTTCATTATGAAATAATAATTTTCCGTGTTTTATATATAAAAATAATTAAGAAAAATACTCAGGTTTAATTTTTGTTTTATTATTTTTATTAATTTTCATTATTTCATACGATTTTTTTTTAGTCGTACATTTATGTATGACAGTTTACTAATTAAAGAGAAGAATTCTACATGTTTTTTTTTTTTTTAAATTCGTACAAACGTAACGCAAAGTGCTGATATATATCTATCATTTTTATTTATCAACTTTTTTTTATCTATAATATTTTTTTGTCTACTTTCCTCTTTTATACTTTGTTTATAATAAATTACATTAATTTAACCAAATAATTTATTAATTTTTAAACATTTTGACATTTTTTATTTTGTTATTTCTTTTTATTTTTTTGCCCAGTATTTATTAGCTATTTTTTTTACTATTTAAATCAGTCATATACATAAAATATTATTAATAATTTTTCAATATGTTATTTAAAAATGAACATGAATTTAAAATAAAAAAAAAACAATAATATTGTCATTAAAATTTGAAGTTATTTATCAATTTACTTTTTTAATAAATGGACTCGTTTATTATGGTGTCTTAATTTTTTTTAATATTTATTTTTAAAAACTATGAATATTGTTTAGTAAATATCTACAATTTTCTATAAATTATTATTAATCTTTTTAATCAATATAATTGCTTCTTATCTCAATTAATATATCTCGAGTTTATTAAATTTTTTTTTTACGTATTTATATTTTAAAAGATGAGCTTTGACAATATTTTTTAAATATTTTTTTTTGTTTTTTTATAATATATTTTAACGTATTTTATCAACTTAATTATCTGCTATTTATTTCAATTAACTAACAGCCTTATTAATAATTTAATAAACCTTTTGTGAATATATTTTTACATTTGAATTTATTTATTTTTTTGATGTATGAATTTCCTTTAAAATACAACTATTTATTTTATTTGTAATTTATATTTTCTTTTTTAAAGTTTGATTTTATCAATGACATTACCTAACTTAATTAATAAAAGTAATTATAATTAATTTTTGTTAAATTATTCAGCCACACACTCTCATACATAATTTGCAGCTTTTCATGTTTCTATCACAGCCAAATCTATGTACAGACAGTTTAATCTATTTTGCATTACTTAGAAATATATATACAATATTTATAATTATTAATTATTTCAACAATTATATTAATTTAAATTTTTTTATTATTTACTCAACTATTTTATTCGATTCAATATTCGTTTTATTAAAGTGCAGAAATATTTTTTTAAAACTTTTTATTTATTTTATTATTATTCTCTTGGCTTTTATAAATTTCAACATAAAAATTAATAACAAATTAATTTAAATTCATTCATTTATTTAGTCTAATAATACCTATTAAACAAATATTTTTTTTTAATCAATAAACAATGTCATTAATCACATAAACAATAAAAATTATTCTCAAAAAAAAATTCACGAAATATACCTTTTATTTACGTTTCAATTAACAAATAAATAAATTTTGTTTATTTATAAATTTTCAAATCAATTGTAACATCAAATCCATCAACTCAATAATTTATTTTTTTAATATTTTTATTATAAATTGTTATAATAATAATTTAATAACAATAATATTTTTCTATCAAGATTTATTTTTTTTTTTTTAAATTAATAATTAATAAATTTAATAATTAATAATTTATTAATTATTAATAGATAATAACAATAGGTATTTAAAAAACAATTTTAAATTATTTTTATTTATTATTGAAGCTTATTTTTTATTATTATTAATTAATCTAGATGTGCATTTTTTTATTTTGATAGAATTGATTTTGTGAGAATTATATTTATACCTAGGAGCAATCAGCTATGATGTTGTTAATTTTATTTTCAACATAATATATAATTTATTATTTACTTTATTTACTGTTTGTGTTATCAGTGTTGATTATTATATATTGTTTATTTTTTTTACGTGTATATAAGCAGTCATGGTGTTATGTTTCAAGTATATACATATTGGCTTTCACCCGATGTGCTTTACAAGTTATTTTTTTTTTAACTCGGGGCTTCTTCATCGATGTTTTTTATTTTTATTTTTTTTAATTATCATTATTTTTCATAGATATATATATATTTTTTTTTTATTACTTTAATTATAGCAGTACAACGGCGTTCTCAAGGACGCTGAGGCATTTGTACCACAACAGTTAATTTTAAAGCTTTTTTTTTTTAATTTTTATACTTTATAATATGGATTCTCAATTAAAAAAAAAAAAAACAAAACAAACTAATCTATTTAAATAAATTAATTATAATGTTAAAAATAGAAAATAAATTTCAGCAATTAATTTTGAAAAATTAGTTTTAAAATATAAATTAAATTCCAAGAAAAAAAAACGAAATTATTTAAATAAAGTGGACGGTGAGAAGAAAGCTTTGTAAACACATATCTAATTTTTTTTTTTTGTATTTAAACAGTTGTCTCCCGGTCAACGTGAATATATTCCACATAGCCGGGAGTTGTTTGTCAAGATGACGTTGTTATTAATGACTCCTCAGTTGGTACTCTTCTTGATAAAGTACTTGTTCTTCTAATTTCTTCATTAAACAAACGTTTAGCTCGATTTTTTGATCTTTAAAAAAATAAACAAAATATATATAATAATTATTAAGTAATTTAATTAATAAAATAACTTACTTGCACATTAAAATTGTTAAAATACATGCAAATGCAGTGACAATTCCAGCAACACCAGCAACAACAAGCCAAACACCAGATGGTAAAAGACCTAATAGTCTAGCTCCACTACCACAATTAGCTTCATCATAACCAGATGGACAATGTATTCTACCATCACACCATAAACTAGCAGCAATACATGCACCAAGTTCTGGACATGTATGTAAACAATCACCATTATTTATTGTTTCATTATCAATAACACGTCCTGGTAAACGTAATTGTCGTCTAAGTGCTGATTTTGTTTTAGATATTTCAAGCCATGATGCTGCTGCTTGTCCAGGTTCACGTGCAACAAAATCAATAATAAGAGTTGCTGGTCTTGGTGGTGCTAGCCATCTTTCATCTGATGTACCAGCAGTTAATAGCCATTCTTCAGAAAATACATGAACAGTAAAATCACGTGCACCTGGCTCAGATGGACAAACAACTTTTAATAATTTTGCTGGCCATCCAGAATATAATAATATTCTATTTGTCGTTGGACATTTTATTGGTGAATCAGATGTAACTAAATAATTTTGTTGTTGTTGTTGTTGTGTATTGGAAGACAATTCACTATTTAATGATGACGACGATAAAGATGAAGATGATGATGATGTAGAGGTAGTTGTTGTTGTTGTTGTAGGTTCAAGTGGTAAAAACCAGCCCCATGTTAATACAAAAAGAGAACGATTATCTCTTGCTTCAACTAGCCAAGGCATACCCTCACAATAAATATCTGGTCGTGAAAGTGGTGGCTCTAAAAATTTCAATTCTCCACCTAGAAAATTTATTCAATATTTATTTACATAATTATATACAAACTAACTTGATTATATTCTCACTGCAGTGATTATTATTTTTTTTTTTTTCATACGGCCATCAACCTCTAGGCGATGCAGTGCGCATCAAACTACATATAGATATATTAAAACTGTATATATGTTTGAATAAAAAATGATGATAAAACTTGAATTTCATAGAAGACTGAATACCGGATTACTAAAATGTATATATATATATATATTTATAAAGATCGATTTTAAGTAACAACAAAATGAAAATAAACGAGACTATATACCACCTCAAAAGTCAAAGTAGTTTATTGATAAGTACCCTATTCAAACATCAATGACTTTTTCATTAATCTGTCTTACATCTGTTCCATATTTTTTAAAAAATTCTTCTTTTTATTATTCAATAAGCTGATGATATATATATTTTTTTTTTAATTTTAAATTTTATATCTTTCTCTTTAAACAATAATAAAAAGTTATATCTAAGTCAATATAGTTTTAATCTTTTTCCACTTAGCAAATATTTTAGATTGTGAGATAAATTATTTCACTCTTTTAAAATCTCAACTGTGAATCAGGTCATTCCTCTCTCGTCTAAGTACTTTTTTTTATATTTTTTTTTCATAAACACTTTGAAATATGAATTTTTTATAAAAAAAAAAAAAAATAGTAAAGTAAATATTTTAATGTAAAATTAATATATTATCATTTATCTTTTTGTTTTTTTAGTTGTAAATGTGTTAAATAATTAAATATAAAAATAAATTTACCTTCTCCACGGAGACGTTGCCTCCTGGGACATTCTGGTACTTTAATTAATTCAAAACTAGCAAAAAAAAATAATGTTTCAAAGTCTTCATGTGGTGCTTGTTGATTAACAATAAATTTAATTTCCAATGCTTTTCCTGAGGATATATGAACAAGTGGTAAATGTGATGTATTATCACATAAACATGCTCTTGGTAATTTAACATCTTTCCATGGTGATTCATATATTATTAATTTAGCATTTCTTGTACCATTTTCATGTACACATTTTGATCTACCAGAATGTTGATCTGGTTCAGTAATACAATTTGTATTATCACCTAAACTAATATTATGTATTGTTAAACGTACACGTTCACCAGCACCAGCTTCAATTCTATAATTACAATCAATTTTTTTAGCACCACCTCTACCATATAATCTAATATCTTTTGGTGATGTTATATCACCACTTTTATATTTTTTCCATATTCTATTACATGCACCATTATTACCCCATTGTTCACCACTTTGTTTTGTTGATATAAATTCATATTTTGCTTGAAAATTAACATTACGTAATGCTGTACCAAATAATGTTTCCATTTTTAATGTTAATGATGATGAAGTTGATAAATAACTTTCTGATTCTGTACATGGTCTTGTTGATCTTGTTGTATTTCTTAATGCAGCATGTGTACAAAGTTTTGGTATATTATCACAAAAACTTGCTATGAAAATTCCAGTATTTGCTGGACCATCCCAAAGTGTCATTTTAACTGAACATTGTTTTTTAAGCAAACTTAATGATGAATTATTATTTTTTATAAATTTAATATTATTATTACTATCATCATCATCTCCATCATCATCATTGTCATATGTATGATAATGTTCTGTATATGATGAAAAATAAAGCCATACACGATCATCAATTGAACCTCTAATATCCCATGTACAAATTGAACCCATTGGTAATGTATGTTGTGGTGCACGAAATATACCACTTCTTTTATTTGTTTCATTAATATAAAAATGACATCCTTGATTACCTCTTGCATAATCAAGACCATCTGAATCAACATAAACAACTGGTACATCTAATTCTAGTCTCATTTTTGATGAACCAAGTGGTATTGGTATTGATGAACTTTTAAATTCAATTAACATTACTGGACCACGTGCTGTTATTCTTGGTAATGGACCACCACAATATATTAATAATATTGGATCATCTAGTTTTGAACCATCACGAAATACTAAACGATCTTTTTCTGATGTACAATCTTGCCATACACTTAATTTATTAATTGTTTTATTATTATTATATTGTAAATTTGAATAATATTTTTTAGCTTTATCTGTATTTTTATTTATTATTGTATCATTATTATTATTATTATATATTAATGTATTATTATTTATTAAACTACTACTACTACTTATAAATGTTTGTAAATTTGTAAAACTTTGAAATATTTGTGAACCAATACCACTACCAGCTTTTATTGATATCATAGCATGTTTACATGTTGGTACAAATTTTTGTCTAACTGTTATTAAACAACTAGCATTTCTTGGATATTCACCAGGATAATTTGGACTTTGTACACGACATTTTTTTTTATGACATTCATAAAAATTACGTGAACAATATGTACCAGGTACTGGTGAACCTCTTTCAATTGATAAACCAGGTGCTCCTAATCTAGCAATTGATTCATTACGTGATATAAATCTATATCTTAATCTAAATTCAAATGGTACATTTGATGGTGCATAAAATAATCTAATTGATGCTGTAACAGTACTTGTTTCACTGTAATATATTGGACGTCCTTGACTACTACCACACCATGAACCACCAGTAAATGGTCTACCAAGATCTGATAATTGTAATGAACCCTCAGGACAACTTGCATAAATTGGCTCATTTTCTTCACCATTTATTGTCTCAAGACGTCCAATACTAAATGCATCCCAAAATAATTGTACTAATTCACCATGTCCAGCACCACCAGCAGTAAATGTTAAATGACATAAAAATGGTAAACGTCCTTCAGTTGGTCTTGTTAATTCAAGCTCATATGTACGTCCCTCTTTACCATGATATGTTCTATTACATGGTGTACATAATGCTGGCTCATCACTACCATCACCACAATCATCATGACCATTACAGTATGCATCAAGTGGTATACATCTACCATCACGACATGTTAATTCTGCAAGCTCACAATTACCACTTGTACCATCAATTTTTAATATTAATATTAATACAATTGCCCAAATTATGGAATTTACACATAAGCTTTCATCCATTGATAAATTTTTTTGACGTTTTTTATGATCAAGCTGATCATTCCTGTCTGCTGTAATATCCTTGGGGAAAAAAAAATATATATATTTCACAATACAAGTGATCAATTTTAATCCATCATCAGTAAAGTGTTGGACATTTATTTTTTTTATTTAAAAACATCAAATTGAAAATAAATAAAAAATAAAAAAAATTGATTGGAATTTATGATTGAATTTGTTTACTTGATTGACACATAAATCAATTTAACACGTAAATCAATTAAATATTCATCAGTAAAATAAAAAAAAGTTTCAATCAAATTTAATAATCAATTTTATTTTTTATTTTTCATTTAAAAAATGTAAAATATATTTATCCAAATGAAAAATTTAATTTAATATAAGTACATGTACACATACACGTGGAATAAAGAAGCCACTTTATCATCGACATACATGCAATTATAAAAATATATATATATATGTTAAAACACTTGACAACATATAGCTTCATATAAAATACAAAAAAAAAAAATAAACTTAAGTCAAGAGCTGGGGTTGTGAACCACGCGACATTTTAAACTCGTTAATTAATAATTAAAACTAAAGCTGACGTGATTTTTTAAAAGAAGAATATTTTTTTATTTTTTCAAGTACACCAAGATGTGCTTACAAATTGAAAAGAAAAATTATCAATAATATATGAAAAATAAATTTAAAAAAAAACCATAATTATGTAATAAAATTGAATTGAAATTAAATAGAGCAAATTGATATAATTTTTAAATAATATAAAAAAATATTTTATGACGAATTTTGATACACCCTAAATTAGCAAATTGCAAAGAGAGGCTGGTAGAAATATTGACCAAGCCCTGGTTTTCCAACGCCTCTTCAAAACTGTCGTTATCTCATACCAATCGACATACCCTCTTCTTTTTTTTTTTTAATAATAAATCCCCTAATATTACTCTGACAATCTTTGCAATCTTTAAAGTATATTTAAAAATTAAATAAAAATATACACATGCTTTGTGTTTGTTGTATTTAATGAAACACTGAATTACCATTATTAGCTGTGTGCTTGTTGTTCATCATAGAAATAAAGTTGAATTTTTTTTAACATTCCCAACAATACTGTTGTTACTATTATCATTAAAAAAATACTCTTGAAACATATATTTTTTTTTCATTTGAATTATCATTGTTAAATTTAGCTGTTTTTTTACACTTATTATTCTTTTGATAATCATCATCATCATCATCATTGTCACCATCAACATCATTACCATTTGTTGTTATTTTTTTTTAACAATGTTTACAAACTTTTTTATTATCACAGTATTCACAATTTATACACATACAGCATCCTTTGTATTATCTCTATTTTAACTTTATGATTTTTTTTCATTTTCAATTAAAAGCACCACACTCAGTGAGTGTCTCAACTGGTCTCAACTGACTCATTTCATTGCTTGCAAGCTCGTCACTACCCGGCTTAGCTAACTTCACTAGCATATATTTGCTCATGTTATTTTTCACCCTTAAAACTTCATCCCTACTCATATACTCTTGTGCTTTTGCGCCAACGCAAAATATATATTTGTACACATACTACACTAAAACTACCCTCAGTGTCCTTAAAATCAACTTGACTGTTGGTTGATGCTTGAATGAGAAACTCATACTATTATTTTTTATATATACATGTCCTTTTTGCTTATCATCACTTGGCTGCTTTTTTTTTTTTATTTTTACTCCTCTTATTATCTTTATAATAAAAACAGATTTTTATTTTGTAAATCATTGTCTCTTGATACTTGTCATCTAGGATTTTTTTGTATTATTTATTTTTCAATTAGAAACTTGTAAATTTACCATGTTAATAAAGACATTTGTAAATATTTTTTGACGTTGAAATTTTAATATTTTATTAATCTATCAATGGGGGAGATGAAATGTTGAGTAGTCTGTTTGTAAATTTTTTTTTTCTTCACTTGGTCCATTAGCATATCTATAATGTACACCTACGTTTTCCATATACCTGTGTGATAGACACATATTTTTTTTTATTTATTTTATCTTGCATATAAAAAATATATATATATTGAGTACATGTTTTATATTTTTTTCGAGAGGGATGTTTGAGCGAAACGAGGGCATTACACAGATGAAAAGGTACATGTAGTTGCTTCAAGATTTTGGTTTTACTCTAACCCTTGGAAAAGAGAGGCTCTTTGCCTGGTTTTATGATTGAATCGATCGTGTTCCTCTCTCGTCTTGGTGTTTTTTTTTTTTACTCTCACAGATTTACCCAACACATTGATAGTCTCGATGATGTATACAGAGTAAAATATAGGCAGCCAACTTGCTGAGAGATTCACATGGACGTGATAAAATTTCGCCCAGTAGTTTCAAAGAGAAAAAAAAAATATTGTACGAATATTTTATCATCACCCTACTTTTCTATTCTATTTAATTTATTATTTTCTTTTTTTTTTTTTTACTTCGAAATCTATTGGTATTTCAGCAATTCAATCTCTTATCTTTTATTTATTTTTTTTTTCTATTTAGATTCAATGTATTAGGAATCTTCCCTTCTATTTTTTCTTTTTTGTTAACAGAGAAATCAGGTCGTGAAGTGATACTAGAGATGACACAGGTTTTTTTTTTTGTTTCTATTATTTTCTTAGAAAGATTTTAGATGATGATAAATAAATATAACAAATGTAAATAATTTATTTATTATCATTTTTATTTATGTATTCTCAAGAAAAATAAATTAGTTTTGGCTAAAATATTTTTAGATACTGTTAAATTAATTTTAAAAAATCATAAAATTCAACAATTAATAATATGTTTTTTTATTTATAAAACATTATAAATTAAGCTATTTAATTTTTTTTTACAACTATTTTTATTTTTAATTATAAATGAGCAATATTGATGATGATAAAATAAAAATAGAATATAAATTTGAAGGAAATTAAAACAGTCAACAAATCATGAAAATTTTTGTAAATTAATTTTGAATATTTATTTATTATTTAATTGATCATTACTATGAGTTTTATAATTATCAACTTATTGCAGATATTTAAGTTAAAAAAAAGTCTTCGGTATTTGTGTACTGGTTTTTAGAATTGACTATCTATAATTTGACATTTGATATCTAAGTATCTAAGTTTGCTAGACAAAATAAAATTCGAAAAACAAACTTGATATTTATGATTGTTGTATTATACAACAAAATGAATTTGTTCAAATGAATTACAATAAAAAAAATTATGATAAAGTAAATCAAGATGAAATAAATTACGACGTAATCATTTACAATGGAAAATTATTATTAACTTTGTCGTAATTTATTTCATATTGATTTACTTTATCATAATTTATTTTGTTGTAATTGATTCGAAAAAAAACCTTCAAGTCAATATAGCTATTGTTCACACCTCATTTTTAATATTATAGCTTATTCAACGATCTATTTTTGGCAAATAAATATTAGATTAATCATAATTTATTCGGCCCAATTTCCCATTACCAAATATCAAATGTCAAGTTATAAATAATCAGTTAAAAAACCAATAAAATAATTGTAATATTAAAAAATGTTTGCATTTAAAATTGTAACAAATAAACCATTAGTTAAATTCAACAAAAAAAAAAAAGTTAATCATCAAGTACCCAAAGCTACCAAATACCTTGGTATATTTTTTTTTTTTCTTAAAATTATTAAGGAAAAAAAAATCTTCAATTCTACAATCATCAATAAACTGTATATTTTAAATAATATTCTATTATTTATTAGAAAATAATTATAATAAATATTTATTTGTTTAAATGTATCAATTTGCACGCCGAATAATTATTACTTTTTTTTGTTAATGTACACCTCTTACTTGCTAATCAATAATTCACAATTTAAAACAAAAAAAAACATGAAAGATAGAATAATACTTTGATTAATTGACTCGTTAATATTTACAATAGCTAAAAAGTAAATGTTCAAAGTGAATTTAGAAAGAAAAAAAAATAGTCAGTCTTGTACACTTATACACACACATCAATCATCACATTGAATATACAAATTTTAAATAAATAAAAAAATTGTATTTAAAATGCATATCGTGTTCTGATATCTTCAAGTTTTTTTGATACTTCAGATGGTGTTCTTTCTAAATCACCAGATATACCCTTTTGTTTAGCTGGTTCAATTGAATTAAATTGTTCACATAAATCACCATCAATGACATTTTTAACTGGATAATAGTACGATCTAAATGACAAATGATCTCTACCACAAAGTGGTGGATGTTCAGATCTCATATGCATTTCAAGATGTTGAAAAAAATCATGATCTTCATGACTTGTAAATGGTACAAGTACACCAACTGTACCACTTAATGTTGTATAAACTAAACTTTCTGAACCACCAGGTATAAGTGTTGCTTTTTGTAATGACATAACTGTTTCACCAACATGAAATGATGCAACAGTATCAGCTTTTTGACTTGCACCATTTAATAAACCACGATCCCATAATGCTTTATTACCAGTTGGATCTTCATCAACATCATCATTAATTGCATGTGCAAGTCTAACAACAGCAATATTACCATATTTATCAGCAGTTGCAACTGTATCATAATCCAATACACAAGTTGTTGTTATCCATCTTGGATGTGTATCATCAGCAAATACAATTAATTGATTTTCTTGTCTTTTATAACGTACAGCATATACTGATTCTTGTACATCACTAACATATATTCTATGACCAACAGCATTTATTGATACAACTGTATTTGGTATATGTTTATTTTCACATTTACGTAACAACTTTTTCTTTCCCATATCATATAATCTTAACATACGACCAACACCAACTAATACTCTGCCTTGATATGAACATATAGCAAGTGGAACCTCATCAACTGATGTTTTATGTAATAATTCTAATTGATTACCTTCAGCATTAACTCTGTAACAAATAAAAATAATAAAGAAAATTAATTTAAATGTTTTAATTTATTTGACAAATACTTTTAAAGTTGATATAAATATTTATTTAAACTCAGTACTGCAGGGTTGTCATCATGAGTAAACAGGCGTGTGAACATGTCATCATTGTTTAAATAAATAAATAAAAATTAATAAACTAATAATATTGTATACGTACTTGTATGTATATAAAAATCCTCCATTGCTAATACGAGGATTTAATTGATATTCTTTTGCAACACCAACAATTAAATAAAGTTGATCACCTTGATTGGCAAATTTAACAAGTGCTAAACTTAATGCAGCATAATTTTGTTCAAGTCTATATGTATTTAGAGTATCACCAGTTGTTGGAACAATAATTCTAATTAATGATGCCCATAAACCAGGTCCAGCTCTTGGTGCACCAAATACAGCTTCATTTGGTTCTTCAGATAAAAATGCTTCAGCTAATTCTCGTGCAACAGCAGCTTCTTCAGCTCCAGCAGCTTCTTGCATTTCTTCAGCCATTTGTAAACGTCTTTGTTGTTTTGTTTCTTCAGTATATGCATTATGTTCAGTTTCAATGACAATTAAATTTGATGATTCTGGATGAATTGAAAATTTACGTGGTGTATATTCAAGTGGAAAACTAACTTGATTAAATACAGCACCTAATTTTTCAAGTGCTAAAATTCTCAATGTATTTGTTGATATTGCAACAATACCTTCTGGACATTGTTCTGAACTAAAACCAGATGCATATTCAAGACTTTCATATGATAATGGTGTTAAATGAAAACGATTTTGATAATAATAACTTAACCATGATCTACTACTCATTGCAAGAACAGCTTGATTACCTTGCATTTTAATTCTAAATAATTTAACTGGTCGTGAACCAAGATATCTTGTTCTTGTATCAGCTAAATCACCAGATATTGGATCAAGAACTGTTCTTAATAATACACCATTTGTTAAACCAATATTTAAATAAAGACTTGAATGTTGTTTTATTGGATTATCATCAGAACCACCAACTTCTTTTGATGCACCCATTTCAACAATACAAAGACTTTCAGCAGCTGCTGGTAATGCTTGCATACTTCTTGGTGCTAAACAATCATTTGGATCTAATGATATAATTCTAACTGTATTATCTTGAAGACCAACAGCCAAAAACCATGATCTTTGTTCACCAGGTGGTACTTTTCCCAAAGCCATACACATTACTTCTGATGGCATTTTTTTACGTTCAGTGTATTCATTCAATTGTCCAGTCTATAAAAGAAACAAGAAACATGTTTAGTAAAGATCTTTTAATAAATATAATTAATTTTAATTGAAGATGACTTGTTTTATTCAATAATTGATAACTGAAGTAACAAATTTTTCATTTCAATTGTATAATTATCAAATAAAAATTACTCTTCGCAATCTTTACATCTCAAGGAACCATTTAAAAACGTACCAGAGAGAACAATTATGCGATTATAATATTAAAAAAAAAATAAAAAAATTATTTACCCCATCCATTTCAAAGTAGACCAATTCACCACCAGTTAAAGCAATTACAACTTGTCGTTCATTAACAGCACATTTAACAATTGTTTTTTTTCCTGGTGCTTTCCATTCATTGACACGTTTATCAGCTCTAATGTGCCTGATGCCATCTGGATAAACCTGGAAAATATTAATGAAAAATTTATGTTAAAAACAATTTTGATGAATTTATTTAATTAAAAATGATGGGGAAAAAAAATGTACGGGTCATAATTCCAGGGAAATTACGAGTATCAAGTAATCTCCCAACGATGCGTGAATTCCGAAATTATTTTGGCACATATCGCGACCGACACGTGGGGAGAATCCAGGTGTCGGAGATACCGCAGTGCAAATTGATTGAATCAATATGATTAATGATTAATTACCTGTACAAGAGCATCTTCACCAAGAGCAGAACAACTGAGAGTTGGTGTTGTACCAAGAAAACCAGAATCAGTAACTTCTTCAACAGTTTCACCAATACTCAATACAAGTGTTGCATTAACGAATGATACAATAATATAAGCATCAAATTCTTCAGCAGCTGATGATGCATTTGTTGTTGTTCTTCCATCAATTCTTCTTTTAACAGTCCATACGGCATTTGGATTACCAGGAAGTTCACTAACAGCCATTTCTGATACTTCAAGACCATGACGTAATACACGAAGTGATGATCTTGGTCCTCTTCCACATGCCATGTATAATTGTGGTGTATCTTCATTTGCTAAATCAGCAACCTTTAATAAAAAATTTACAACAGTTAATTTATGATAAATTAAATTTAAAAAAAAGCAATGAATCAATTTTTAATTATTAAAATTTTGTAATTTATCGTGTTCACTTCGATTCGCAATAGAATAAACAAATCAAAGGCGACGAGAATTATTTAATTTTGCAATCAATCACAGAGATACGAATATTAATTATTTCGTATCTCTACTTGTTGATGCAATTGTCAATTATTATGTAAAGCTTTTTGATAATTACCTGACAAGCTAAAATTGGTGATAAACTATCCATCTCATCAACAAGAACAAGATTTCTCAGAGGTCTTGGTGCAAAGAAAAATGTATCACCATCTTCTAATGGCATTGCTGAACTAAATTCTGGCTCGTCATCATCATCACCAAGATGAGCAATTTGATATAAATAATGATTACCAAATTCAGATGCAATAAATAAAAATCCAGTTTTTAATACACACATACTTGTTGCAACAGGTACAGTATCAAAGTATTTTAATTTAATTTCAGTAACCATATCTTCATCTGTTTCAAGTGTTATTTTAAATATATCACCTTGTTCAGTTTGTGCAAGAAAAAAAAACATACTTTTTGTTTTATGAGTTGCTGAACAAACAAATATCATTCCTCGTTCTGGATCATCAAGATCATTTCTTCTTCTTGGAATTGGACAACGTATATCATGTTGATCACCCAAATTTTTATATGTTAAATAATTTTCTGAACAAATTAATACACCACTTGGTCCATCATTACCACCAGGTACTGATACTAAAAAATTTGCATGTTCTTCAAGTGGTTCACTGTATTTTCTAACAACATGATTAAGACCAAGATCAAGCTCATATAATGTTAATGTTTGTTGTGTTTTAATTGCAGCATCACCAGTTGGATCACTATCAGCATCTTCATAATCAATTTCAAGACATGCAAACATTGGATTTTCAAATCCAACATCAACACCAACAGTATGATAAACAAGTGTATTACTTTTGTGTGCCTCAAGTGGTGATGATATTGTAAGACGTGCTTCTGGATCTCTATTGAGAATGTAGACTAGCTTTTGTTTTTCAATAGCTCCTGTTAAATCAAAAAAACATCAATTATTTATTAATTTAATTTACAATTTTCATCTTAACGAAATATTATTTAGAGGTTAGCTTTTTTATACATCAGTATCTGAGGTTTATAATCAATGTAATTCAGGTGAAACACGGACAGATAAAATTCATCATAATAAAAATAATATAAAACAAATGATTCATGATAATAAAAATGATAATTTACCTATCATAACTGCACGTCCCTTGGGATCAATGGCAAGATATTGACCAGGTACAATTCTTCGACAGCCACTTTTACCAAAAGTCTCCTGGTGAACTTTGTCAAATACATTTTTAGCAGGAATATATTCAAGAATAACAATTCTTCCAGAATCCGAACCAATGACGATGTAATCTTTGGTGCCTCCAGTTAACCTAAATGCCATCAATGATCTGATAACGCCAAATGTTTCAACAGTCAGCAATGTATGAACTTTTCCAGTTGTTGGATCAGGTCTCAATAACTCCAATGATTTACCACGTGATACAAGAATTTCTTGCATTTTACTGCCAGAAAAATTACCATGAACAGCGTGGGTAATGCCTGTGGCACGTTGAAGTGTTAAATTGTAAAGATACATGATGATTATCAATTATTTAACCTTCCGCGTGTTCATGTATTAATATACCACGGCCTCGGCTTTTGATGTTCAACAGCAGCTCCTATTTAAAATAACACAACGATCCGCTTTGTAAAATTAATAATTACAAGTTTTTGAGTTGATTCATATGATGCATCAATTATAAATTTTTTATTCAGTATCTGAAATATTTATAATCAATGTAATTCAGGTGAAACACGGACAGATAAAAGTCATCATAATAAAAAATTTATAATTAATTTAATTATAATAATTAATTTTATATATTTAATTTACCTATCATAACTGCACAAGTCTTGCATTGACTGCAATATTTTTTACAAAATTGCTCAATGAGCGTTGTGACTCGTGGTGAATTGCTGATGATGGTTGACGAGAAAAGACCGGTTGGTGATTTACGTAGCGTCCACCAAAGTACCGACCAACGCGTCCCGGAAGTTGGCTTATTTACAATTAACTACAGTCAGTTTTACCAACTGTTTTTATCATCAAGAAAATAATGATGAAGCCATCTTGAAACATCCAGTCAAAGCTTCATCATACAGCCATAAAAAAAATTGAGGTTAGATTCATCCAAAATAAATGGTTGCTGAAGCAAAAAAGAGACAAAATTATTTATAAAGATGGAAGAAATTAATAATAAAACTGATAATGAATTGAGTGAAACTAAAAAATCATACAGTGGAATTCCAGAAGCAGCATTTGTGGTAATTTATTTGATAAATATTTTCAATTAAAATGATAAATTGTTTAATTATTGACAAGCATGAAAAATCAAATAACCATTTATGGACATGATAATAATAATCCTCCCTCTTTATTCTCATCTTGCTTTTTTTTTTGATAAATTAATAAATATATTTTGTTTTTATTGATTTTATTAACAGGAAGATGTTGATTCATTTATGGCATTAGCAGAAAATGAAGGAAAAGTAGATAAAGTGCTTAAAAAACTTGATGAAAATCATAGTAAATATAAATTTATGGAATATAATTTGGCAAGTCAAAAACGTAGATGGAAATCACAAATTCCAGAATGGGAACGTTCATTGGAAATGATAAAAAAACTACAATCAGAAAAAGATAGTAGTCAAGATCTTGATATACAATTTTTATTATCTGAGCAAGTTTATGCAAAAGCTGTTGTTCCACCAACAGATAAAGTTTGTCTGTGGTTAGGTGCTAATGTCATGTTGGAGTATACACTTGATGATGCACAAAGTTTGATGGTTAAAAATATTGATGTTGCTAAAACAAAACTAAAACATGTTGAGCATGATCTTGATTTTGTCAGAGATCAATTTACAACAACAGAAGTCAACATGGCTAGAGTCTACAATTGGGATGTCAAAAGACGACAAGCAACAAAATCAACATAAACAACAACATCATCAATAAATAATACAATTTTTTTTTTTTCAATTTGTTACTGTTCATCTTGAATATAATAATTTCATTCAAAGCAAATCATTATCATGTAATACTCAATTTAAACCCACGTTTTATTTTTTTTTTTTTGTAATAATATAAACTCAAAAAGAAAAAGAACTTTATAATAATTTTTATTTGTTTTACAAACATTTGTCTAGCTCTCTTTTTTTAATTATAATATATAAATATTATTGATATATATTTTATAACAATACTTTTGTACTTTCATCAGACCCTTTTAGTATCACGATGAGATAATTATTAGTTAATTTGCTCCAATAATATTACAATAATATTTCATGTCTCATTAATAGACTGAGCAAGCCTAAATTGTTATATTTTTAATTTAGAAAAATATTATTTTTTTAACTTTAGAATACTTGATAATTTATGAATTTAAATATTAAATTATTATTAACAATATAATAATAAGGCACCAAGATAGCTTATACCAAAACTTCAGACTAGTTTGGAATGTTTTTTCTTTTTTTTGTATTAAAAATCTAGTTGGTTATTCTTCAGCTTCATTATCATCATTGATTTCAAGTTTTGCCAATTTTTTTCGTAGTTCACGATTCATGGCTTCACTTTCATCAAGTTTTTTTTTGAGTTCATCAACTTCAACAGTCTCTTCAGTTATACCACCAATTCTTTTACGAATATACCTGATAAATATATAATAAATTAAATTAAATTGATTTTAGACATTTTTTTGTGACAAACATACTCAAGTGCATCATCTGGCTTTTCAGTTTCTTCATAAAGCATAACCAAAACTTTTGTCAGGGCATCAAGAACACCAGCTCGCTCCAAATATCTTCTAAATTCTTCTCGTTTTGGTTCATTTGGCTGATAAATATTTAACAAATGTTGATTAATTTTATTAAAATTCATTTTTTATATTAAAAAGATTTTTTTTCTTACCTTGAAACTAGACATGGCCCTTTTTTCTTTATTTTTTTTTTTATCAACAAAAAAAAAATCAATACAATAATTATGTTTAAAAATTAATTAAACAGTTTGAAAACTTTATGACAGGTTTAATTGATTGATAAGAAAAGATAAAAAATTATTAGACTATTGTGTGTAAAAACAGATGGAAATGAATAGAAAGAGAAAAACAAAAAAAGAATATGATGAAACCGGCCAAAGAACCCGGCGACAATTTCAAGAGAAATACAGCATTAGATACGTATTAAGGCTGTTTTTTAGAATTGTCGCCGGGTTCTTTGGCCGGTTTCTCCATATTAATATTTTATTATTATTTAATGATTAATATTCATGAATCATCAAGTCGTTAGCAATTAAAATTAAGTATCGCTTTTTGTATACTCGCCTAAATACTTTTTGTTTTTGTTTACACGCCATCTTGAATATCATATTTGTATTTTGGCGCCCATGTTTATTGAATAATAATAACAGAAAAAAAAAGAGGAACACATTCGTGTGTCCAACAAAAGACACAACAACAAAGATAGTTGCTGGAAAAAAAAACGACATCAATCATGATCATCATCATGTGTTAAATTTGGAATAAAAGCAGAGTTGTTTAATGTTGTTTTTTTAATTCAAGACAAATTATTTTAGACATAGAACAAAAATAAATAAATAATTATGGGTATTACTGGTTTGATTCCCTTCCTGGACAAGGCCTCCAAAAAGGGCAACATCAGTCAATTTTCTGGTGGAAGTGTTGCTATTGATACATACTGTTGGCTTCATCGTGGTGCATTTTCTTGTGCTGATAAAATTGCAATGGGACAACCAACTGATGCGTAAGATACAATTCAATTATTCATCATTCAAGATCTAGAAATTTTGTCAATTAATACATATTTTTAAATGACACATTTGTTTTTATATTTTAGATATGTCAGATACTGTATGAAGCTTGTCCATATGTTGCTGGCAAATAGAATAAAACCAATATTAGTATTTGATGGTCGTCATTTACCTGCAAAAGCTGAGACAGAAGTTAAACGTCGTGAGTAAGTATAAACTTGTAGCAAGATAATCTTGTTAGCTTTATTAATATAAATATATATTAATTAAAACAGATCAAGAGAAAGCAATCGACGTAGAGCTGCTGAATTAATGAAAATGGGAAAATCACATGAAGGAAAAAATTTATTACGTAGATCTGTTGATATATCACATGAAATGGCATTAGAATTAATAAAAGAATGTCAAAATATAAATGTTGATTGTATTGTTGCACCATATGAGGCTGATGCACAATTAGCATATTTAAATATAAATGGTTTTGCTGATGTTGTCATAACTGAAGACAGTGATTTAACATTATTTGGTTGTAAAAAAATTTTTTTTAAAATGGATATTAATGGTAATGGATTACTTGTTGAACAAGAAAATCTTCATTTAGCAATGGGTATTAAAAAAGACTATTTTGATATTGATAAATTTCGTCATATGTGTATATTATCTGGTTGTGATTATTTATCATCATTACCTGGTATTGGTCTATCAAAAGCTCTTAAATTTGTTAAAAATTCAGAATCAGATATTCTAAAATCTTTACCACGTATTGGATCATATTTAAATATGAAATCATTAAAAGTTAGTAAAGAATATTGTGAAGGTTTTATATGTGCATTAATAACATTTAAACATCAATTAGTATATTGTCCAATAAAACGTAAACAAGTTAGATTACATGATGTACCAGATGATGTTACTGAACAACAGCTATATCATGCTGGTAATGAAGTTGATGAAAAACTTGCATATCAACTTGCACTTGGTAATTATCATCCTTTGACATTAAAAAAACTTCATGAATTTGATCCAGATTCAAAAATTCAGATTAAAAAAAAAACAAATGGTTGGCATGAAACATCATCAACAAATCATCAATCAATATGGTCATCTGATTTTAAATTAAAATTAAATAATGAATCAATTAAAAAAATTGATGATAGTACAACAAAATGGCCAAATACAACTGGTAAAATAATGCTGTTAAAAACTAAAAGTATTGAAAATAATATTAATACAATGAAAAGATCATTTGAAAAAATGAATGATGAATTAAATGATGAAGATATGATTAAATTTTATGGTAGTAAATCAATTGATAATCAACAAAATGATGAAGATAAAATAACTAAAAAAGTTAAAACAATTGATATTAATGTTAATGAAGAAACAACGAATTTATCAACAACTCCAAAACACAAGAAAAATATATTTTCTAAAAATATTGAAACATCACCATGTCTTGTTCGTCCAAAAAGAAAATTATTAACAAAAATTGCAATTGAGCCAACAATTATTGATGAATCAATTAATACACCAAGTAAATATTTTTCAAATAATCAAAATGATGATGATATTACAAGTCATGATAGTACTGATGATTTAAATAAAAGTACAAAACTATTATCAGTTAATGTAATTATACCAGAAACACCAGATGAAGGATTACCAATAAGTCAGCCAGATGAGTACAAAGAAAATACAGATAATTTAAAAATCCAACAAGTAACAACTAATTTATTAAGAACAGATTCAGGTGTTGATTTAAAAGATGATTCTAATGATAAATTAAATTGTCTAGATGTTGAAAAACATGATGATCATCATGAAGATAATGATAAAGATTTAAATTGTTTTGATAATGCCAAATGTAATGATGATAATAATGAGATTATTGATGATAAAGTTAGAGCACCTAGTCCAGATGATAATTTAGAATTTGAGAGTACTTCTCAACCAACAAATTCACTACGAAGTTCATTTTTTAAATGGTCAAATACTAAAAATACAAATAACTCAAATATTTTTAATAAAAACAAACAACAGTTATCATCAAAAAAATCAATTAGTTCACAAAGCAAGTCTAGAACAACTAGACGTACACCAGTTGCTAGTAAAATAACTCCTGTTAATTCACAACAGAGTCTATTAAATATGTTTGGATTCAAAAAACAAACAACCATGAAAGAATAGCTTTTTTTTTGTTAGCTGGATCAATTTAATATGAAAAAAAATAAAAAAAAAAACAACAGAGGCTGTGTTACTCTCATAATCATAAGCAAACAATGAAGATATAAAAAAAAAAAAAAGACTAGAATAATAATTCAACACTGCCAAGTTGCATTTTAGTATATTAATTTCTTTTTCACTTTGTTTCATTAATGTTTTTTTTTTTTTTTGTTTTTACGTAATTATGATTTAGAATTATTAATTTCGAAATTTTTGAATTTCCATTTTTCTATTATATTTGTTATTTTTTAGTAGGTTAATAATTAATTATTTGTAAATTTGACTTTCGTTTTTTTTTTATCGTTTAAAATAAAATAAATAGCTGAATAATTTTTTGTCAAAAAAATGAATTAATTAAGACAAAAAAAATAATACAGTAAAATAAAAATACATATCTAGTTTTTCATTCAATAAATAGTAAAAATATCAAAAACAAATTTTTATTTAATTTTATTTATTTATTTATTTACAGATTTATTTATATACATCTGTACGATTTATTCTAATAATTAAAGATAAAACGATTTATTAGAAATGAACCAAGTGGCTCAATTAAAAATTCATTCAATTAATTTTAAGAGATTCAAAAAGAAAAAAAAAGAAGAAAATCAAGTTCTCAATTTAAACTCATTATATATATATTTTATTTTTCATCAACAATCCAAAACAACAAGAAAAAAAAAAAAGGTGTGTTAATTAATTATTGGGCTTGATGCTCGATACAAAGTACGTTCATTTAAATAAATATATTTTGTAATCAAATAATCATGTGATTACGACTTGATGATATTATTTTATTAATGAAAAAAGTGTGTGCTTAAGACAGATATTTTTTATATTTCAATTAGATAATAACACAAATTAATACTGCCAAATGACCAAATTAATAATTCCTTTTTTTTAAATGGTAAAATTATATCAAATAAAATTACCAAAAGTTATTTAAAATGTAGGCCATGATACTGTGAACGTACATTGATATCTTCTAAAATTTTATACTGAACATTTTATATTTTTAAACAATCATTTAGGTTTCATTATTTATTTATATATATATTTTTTTTTATTTCGATAAAATTATGCATTTTATGAATTATTTATTTAAACTTTCTTTATTTTTTTTAATTTTTCTTTGAAGGGAATGTCGTTTATCTGTTTATTATTAATATTGAACAAAAATTGAGTAAATTTTTTAATCAGTAAATTTACGATTTGGATTGCGACCGAATAAAGCTGAACGTATTTCAGGCACCAACTGCTGAGCAATCAATTCTAACCTTGATTCCAGTGTATTGCTAATTTTTATTTTTCCTATTATTTTAAAAAAATATATAAAATTAAATAAACAATATTAAAATCATATTATTAAGTTGATAAATAATTATTACCTTTTGCAGCATAAAGTTCAACACCACCACAACCATCAGCTTGAATGAAATTTTCTTGATCAACTTTAATAAGAGTTTCTTTCTTTGAAACTTCTTTGTACTTGTCCTGGATCTCAGGAAGAATTGATTCAACAAGAGTTACATCTGCTTGACGAACACGAAGTAGTACAGATGCTTCCATCACCTGATTAACAAACACAAAAATACAAATTAAAATATAACAGTTAATAATTTTAATTTAATGTTATTTACCTGGTAAAGACCCTGGATGATTAACATCTTTAATATCTCAGTGTAACGTGCACGATCACGACCAATTTCACCAAGCTTTTTTCTTGCTTCATCAAGTGCACTTCTCACGTGATCTTCACGTACTTTTAAAACTTTCAATCTTGCTTGATTAAGCATATTTGATGATTGACTAAAAAATTAATTATTAATTGTTTATTATATGACATAATGACAGTGTTAATAATTTTTTTTTTAAATATTAACATACATTTTTTTTTGTAGCTCAACTTGTTTTTCTTTTTTTTCAAAATATTCCATTATTTTAAGACGTTGCTGTTGAACCAAACGTCCTTTTTCAATGTTGAATTCCTCCTCAGCTTTTGCATCAATTTCTTCGGCTTTTTCATTGGCTTCTTGCTCAATGAAGGCCATCATATGCTTGATCTATTAAAACCCAAAAAAAAATGACATGAAACATCATCATAAAAATTATAAAATTTATATTAATAACGTCATAAAAATAAACAACAATAAATCTATAAAATCAATGACAATTAATAATTATTGAACCAAAAAAAAAAACTAGATAAAAAGATAATATATAAATATATAAAATACTCCAAAAAAAAAAGAAAAAAGAAATTAAATTAAATATATTTTTAACTCACCTGTTTTTGGACATCGGCATCGCTGAGAGCCATGATTAAAATTGATTATTATTTAAAAAAAAATTATTTTAAATAAATAAATAAACTTATTGTCAACGACAATATATTAACAATGAAGATTTATAATAATTTTAGTAAAAGCTAACGCCCGTAATAAAATGTACGTAATTTTAGAAGAACAGCCCAACTTTGATCATATGACTTTTATCACCACCACACACACAAAAAAAAACACATAACATAATCATTACACGCGCATGCCCAATAAAACCACCAACAACTCCAGTCAAAAAAAAAAATATAAAATTCAATATATAATTAACAAAATAAATTACGTACTAAATTAAAATTAAAAATAATTAGTTAAATTTATAAATAAACTAAATTTAATTAATCATTATTTTTATTGTTAATTTTATGATTTTTACCGGCTAATGGTAATAGTAGATTACTGCTTTATCAATCAACGATAAAAGTAGATTAAACAAAAGGAGAAAAAAGTGAGATAAAATATACAAATTAACAATGCATTAAACAAAGAAAACAAAAAAAAAAAAAAAAAAATGACACACAAGCGCTGTTTCATTGGTCCAATTGTCAAAAAAAAAGTCGTAATTAATGAAAAAAAAAACGCTAAAAAAGTATTTTTTTCACTGCATTATTTAACAATAATAAAAAAATATTAACAATTAGATTATTATTAAATAAATAATATATAAAATTTTGTATTTTAAAATAATATATAAATTGTTTAATTTTAATAAATAAATAATTTATAAATAAAGGTCAAAAAAAATAAATAAAAAAAAGATAAAAAATACACACAAAACACATTCTCTCTCGTACTATTGTATATATTTGTATGCACCGGGCGTTTGGGTTGCTGATTTGAGTGATTTTGTTAAGAGAAAATATATATATATATATATATATTTTTTTGTGTTGAAAAAGGTTTGCTAATATGGCAGAATTTTGTGATTCTAGTGTTGTTACAATTTTGTGATATATACCTATATATATATTAATATACAATACATTTAAAATAAAAAATAAAAAGTGTATGTTTATATATAAATTATATATATTATATTATTATTTTTTTTTTCATAAATTGTATCAGTATTAAGTCTTAATTGTGTCAATGATGTTACAGTCAACCTTGATATCAGTGTGACTGTGTATATTTTTGTGACAATTATAAACTGTTATTGTGAAAAGCATTACCCGCCTAAATAGTGCCAGTTAAAAAATTAATAATAAATACACATAAACATTGCTTATTTTTTTTTGAGTCAATAAAATTATTTATAAACATTATTTTTTTTCTCAATTTTTTCTACAAGTGATTGGTTTTCATTTTTTTTTTTTCCTTTTTTTTTCTTGTGTATATTATTTATAAAATGTATTCAAATTAGAGAATAAAAAAATAGTGTTATTTACAGCTGGAATAAATAAATTAGGTAATTATTATTATTTATAAATTTGTTTATAAGAATATTTGAAAAAAAAAATAAATATATTTTCTAGGGCATAACCTATATATTGTGAATGATAAAATGTGCTATACTTTGTGACGTATAAAAGTACCTTAAAATGAATTAATTAATAAAATAAATAAATAATAATTTTATATTTCAATTAAATAATTATATTTTAATTGATGAATTTTATTTTATAATATTTACAATTTATAACCTTATAAACATATGTGTGTAAACAATTGTTTGAAAGAAAAAAAAAAAAAAAAAAAANATAAAATTAAAATTCAAATGTAAATTATATTTCAAGATTAACACAATATTATTAATCTTGTTTTTTTTTTTTTTTTTTTGTCAAAAATAAAATCAAGTATCATTTATTAATGTTTTGTGTTTCAAGTCAAGCATGTAATAATTCATCATCATGATACTGTTATTATTTAAAAAATATTTAAATCAAGATATACAACAAACAAAGTATAGCATATTTCATTGTCAAGGTACAACCATAATTTATAGGTTATAAATATACCTTTGTTTCCAATCATCTTTCAACACTACTCTCTGTGCTTGTCAAACCAACATATCCCGCGTAATAAATTTTTTTTTTTTTATTTTCTTTAAATTATTATTATTTTTTATGTGTGNAAAAAAAAAAAAAACAACAAACAAACAAATCTACAATATAAATAAATAAATAATTATTTTTTGTTTTTGGAATTAAAATTTTTTTGTGTGTTTGATAAAGTTTATATTTTTTTAAATGATAAATAATTAACAACGCATTATATTTTCTTATGAAATAATAAAAAAAAAAATAAAATAAAAGTATGTTTATGTTATTTTATAAATAACATAATAATATTAATTTTTTTAAATGTATTAATTAAATAAAGCTTTAGCAGGTATTTAAAATAACAGTGTCAGGAGGCTATGGCCAACCTGAATTTTGAACAGCCACCAAGGAGTATAGGAAGTACTAGTATAATAACCTCACGTGGTACTAGTAGTGGAGGATTAAGTTCATCAACATTGATGGGTCATGTCACACCAACATCAGGCATGTTTTCAGGCTCATCATCAAGTACATCAAGTACAGCAAATTCGACAATTGTCGGAGCAAGCATTTATCCAGGTGGATCTGGAGCTGGCTCACAAACTGTTGGTCATCCAATACAACAACAACAGCAACAACAGCAGCAACAACAACAACAGCAACAGCAGCAACAACAACAACAACAGCTTTCGCCTATGGGAAGCAGAGGAGGTGGTGGTGGTGGTCTCTTTACTCAAAGAACTTTTGCTGATAGACGTACTATGCCTGCTCTTGGGTTGGTTTTTTTTTTTTTTTGGCTTTATTTTTGTCTTGATTTGCTTGCTTATTATTTCAATTGCAACTAAAATAATAACATGTATTGTTGTTGTGTTTTATTGATGTAAATTAGTTAATTTATTAATTTATTTATTTACAGCAATTCAAATCCAATGGGGAGTATGGGAAGCTTTGGAATACCACCAAGTCGAAGTTATGGATCTCAAGGTGCGATAAATAGTTATCATTCTGTATTTGGTAATAGTGGTGGCGGGGATACGAGTACACCTCCACTCTTGGATCTTTCGGAATTTCCCTCGTTAACAAACAGAGGACAGCAGGGTGATTCTATGCCTCAACCTAGCCCCATGCCGGGAAAACAAGCTTACGGTTTGTTTTATTATTCGGCATTATTTACTACAAAATTNAAACGAGTTTTGTAGATATTTTTATATATTTTTTTTTTTTTTTTTTTCTTTTTTATTACTTTTTCTCGGTATGACATATATTGGAATAACATTTGATTATGATGGATCTTTGTTAATTTGTTATTTGGATGCAGTTGGTATGGTTAAACAACCAACGGTGGAAACAAGTGAATTTACAATGAGCTCAGAAGATTTTCCAGCATTACCTGGTACACAAAGTAGAGATGGTCCATCACCTGGTGATAATATAACAGGTGAAAAAAATCTTTCAGTTGGTCTTGGACCAGAAATTGGACAAGATGCATTACAAAGTAATAGAGTAACTGGTACAGATAAATCTCAAGCATCTAAAAGAGGAATACAAACATCACCTGATGGTAAATAATAAACAAAACATAACAAACAATATTAATTAATTTTAAATTAAATACTTGATATATTTTTATTTATATTAAAGGTAAAGTAACGAATATACCTGCAAGTATGGTTAAAGATCAATTTGGTATGGTAGGATTATTAACATTTATTCGAGCAGCTGAAACAGATCCAAATCTTGTATCATTAGCACTTGGTCAAGACTTGACTGCATTAGGACTCAATCTAAATTCACCTGAAAATCTTTATCAAAATTTTGGTGGTCCCTGGGCGGATACACCATGTCGGCCGCAAGATATTGATTTTCATGTACCACCAGAATATCTCATTAACGCATCCATAAGGTAATCTATCATTAATCAATTAATTATTTGTACTATTGTTAACATGATAATTAATTAATATATATTTACAGGGATAAGTTGGCACCTGTAAAACTCAATCGTTACAAAGATGATCTCTTATTTTATATGTTTTATACAAATGTTGGAGATGTCTTACAATTAGCTGCTGCTGCTGAATTGTAATTATTATTATTAATATTTATTTAAAAATAATTAAAGGCCATTTGTTTGTTATATTATTTAATAAATTAATTTAAAATAATAGATACAGCAGAGAATGGCGATATCATATGGAAGAAAAAGTATGGATAACGCAAGCACCTGGACTTGGAATGGTTGAAAAAACATCAACGTATGAGCGTGGTACTTATTTTTATTTTGATGCACAAAATTGGAGAAAAGTACCAAAGGAATTCCATTTGGATTATACTAAATTGGAAAGTAGACCTCATCTTCCTCAAACCTTGTATCAACAACCTCAGCCTTGACTACAGGTTAATTAAGAATTATAAATTTAAATTTAAATTTAATAAACAAAAAAGAAATTAAATAAAATTAAATACAAGCAAGTAAATCTGTACAAATATTTAAAGAAAAAAAAAAAACTAAATTACAATCAGTATGACTGCTTTTGATAAATGTTAATAATAATTATTATTTTTTTACTTTGTTATTAAAATATATTTACACATGATATTATTATTATTATTATTATTTTTTTTTTTCAATATATTTGAAAAACATCAAAACAAGAATTAAACTTGTTTCAGATTTGCCTGCAGATAAGTGTGCTGTATGTGAAGCTGGATGTATCCAGCTATTGTATAAATGAACAAATTTAATAATCTTTAATAAAACATTACATTCAAAGAGTAAAAAAAAAAAACAAGTAAATGGTATATTTATTAATTAACTTGGAATAATTTTATGTAGAAAAATTAATTTTTTAATATTTCAGCATTTTTTGATAACATAATAATATTTTCTGATGCTTTTATCATTGAATTATCAATATAATTACGACTATTATTTTCAGTTTCATGTAAATAATATCTATAATTAACCATTATTCCAAAACTATGTTCAGCACCTCTTGGTGTTGGATCAGCCATCCAATTAATACGCCACATAACTGCTCCATTTCTTAGATGAAAATTAGCTAAAAATAAATTTTTATTAATTTATTATAAACTAATTTCAACAATTTAAACTTACCAACATTATTTAAAGCATAGCCTCTTCTTTTTTCGCGATATAAATACCAAGCACATGATCGTAAAAGTGGTTCTTTCATGATACTTGTTATGTCATTGTCATTAAGCCACAATGAATTGTTAAATAATTTTTTTAATTCTTTATATAAATCATTGTTACTAAATTGTTTACTAATATTATCTAATTCATCTTTTGTAAATATTTTCCTTGGATCTAAAAAATATTAACAATCAATTGATGATCACATTTTTCTTTGGTTAATTGTGTTACCTTGACGAACTTGATCAAGAAACCACTGTCGAAATTTTGGAATCGGTGAAAGAGTTGATAATTTATCAATCATTGGAAATTCTCTGGTAACATTTTTAGCAACTTCTTTGATTAAATAATTTCCAAGTTCAATACCCTGAATCATCAATGAATAAATAATAAAATTTTAATTTAATTTATAATGAAATTACATACTTGAAGACCTTTTTGCGTTGCTACAATTGAATAAAATATTGCTGCTTTAATTTCATTTGTATTTATTTGATCAGATGGAATTTTATCTTTTGATTTTATTCGTTTTTCTGCTTCTTCTATACCTTTTACAGTTTCTAAAACAAAAACCAAATCAAACATAACTTAATTATTTAAATTGATAAATAAAATATTAACCTGGTATTATATCACAAAGTGCTGTATGAAGAACAACAAGAGGTTCTCTAGGCATTGATGGATGTGTAAATACAAAACATCTTCTGTATGGACCAACACGTTTTTTTAAATCAAGCCAATTTCTAATTGGATGTATAGCTTCATAATCTGAAATCTAATTGATATCATCAAATTTATTTATAACATAAATAACATATATTTATTACTTTTTGCAACATGTCACATGAACTTTGCCAAGTTATACGTTCAAGATGTAAAAATCCAACACTAAACCAGAGTAATAATAAATCTTGAAGAGTTAAATTCAACTGTTGCATAATTACAGCTTCATCATTTTCCAATTGTCCAGATAACAGGTTCTAAATAAATTAAAAATTATAACAATTAATTATAAATTTTTTAAGATAAATTATTTAATTATTTACCAATACATCTGTTCGTAAATCAACTAAAAATTTAACTCCATTTTCAAGTCTTCCCATCAGTACAAATAGCCAATGATATTGAGGTGTTAATGCATTTTTTAATGATCTTTCTTTTAACAATAATTGTCTTTGATTATCAGTCTAAAAAACATTTATAAATTATCAATTTAATTATTTATAATGATTTATTTCGTTTGAATAAATAATATACCGGAATGTTTGATAATTTATCAGCAAGAATACAAATTTTTTGATGATCCATTGAATAGTTTAATGCTAATGCCCATAAAAATTTTTGTTTATCATCTAGTGACATTGTTTTGTATGTACAACATAAATTATAAACTTTACTCTGAAATAGTTAAAATTTATAATTAATAAATTTATGATAAATTATAGTAATTAATTTAATTAACCTCAACAATCCAATTGCTCATATTTGTATCTTTAAATTTAAATATTTCATCAAAATCATGTTTTGTTGATGAAGACATTGTGTAATTTTTAATATCATTGTTGTAAATTAAACACTTGTTGGATTGTAAAAATATTTTTCTTTTAAATTTATCATTATTTTTTAATGTTAAGCTAATTAATCTTGTGCAAACTCTTCTTAATGTCATTTTTTAATTAATTTTTTATTCTCTCAAGAAATAATGAATTTTTAGAGACAGTAAGAAGATCACCTAGCTTGGAAATTGTTGATAATAAATTGGAAAAAAAAATAGATAAAGTTAGAGCAAAAGAAAAAATAAACACGAAATATAATTATAACAATGTTGGAGATGTTTTTTTTTTGTCCTTTAAGGATTAAGATGATGATGCATAGACCTGCATAGACTGGCATAGACCTGCACAGACTTTCACACACCTGTCAGTCTCTCATCATTTGGGAATCATTGATGACTTGATGAGAGTGTGCTGTGTGATGACAGTGCATTTAGAAATATTAAATAACAACAGGCCACGTCACACGTGTTTGCAATTAAAAAATTCATCAAAGATGGTCGACCCAGTACAAATAAATAACAATACAATCAATAGGTATACAAAACATTTGTCAATTAAATATTTATTCATCTCTTTTTCATTAGATCATTAGATTAGTTTAAATACCAACTTAATTGTATATTAAATTTTAATAATTAACTTAATAACAACAATTATCTAATCAACAATTGAAATAAAAAAAAAAAAAACATGAAAGCCAACTTAACTACATTAAATATAACTAAACAAAAAATAAATAACACAATTGTGCTTATTTTATTAATTAAAAAAAACTAAATATTATTTATTATTATAATTTAAAACAAATAAATATAATTAACAATTATTTTAACAAATAAATTTGTTTTATTAATATTAAATTATTTAAATTTAAAAAAATAGTTATAGGGAATTTTTTAGATTATTTTTTCTCCCTATATTTTGCTCTGTCTCTCTCTTCAGCCATTTTAAAAAATTTTTTACAACCTAATCTTAGATTGACACTCACTTTTTTTTTTTTTTTTTTTTATTTCAGAACCATGCACCAAAAGTTACAGCACTCCAATCACCACACGACCGACCACTGACTTTCCCTTGAGCAGGAGGAAAAAAAAAAAAGAATAAAAAGAATTTATAATAGTCTTATCTTGTTAACCTTGTTTGAATAACTAAAAAGGATACTGTTATAAAACATCTGTTGGGTAATTTCATCTAAATAATTACCAAGTGCTATTTTCATTTGGCTATAAAAAAATATATATCCTAATATATCTTAATTTTTGTCTAGCCATTAATTATCAGCTGATTTGTCGAAATAAAATTAATTAATAGGTGAGTCAATTATTATTATTAATACATGAATTATTTCATCATATATTATTTCCTCAATGTAGATTAATTTAAATTACCCAATAACAAAATTATCTATTGATAAAATATTTTTATTTTACATCACACTAATATAAATAACACAAAAAAAATTAATTTATTATTTCAGGTTTACTTGTAAAAATAACCTCAATTAAAAAAAAAAAATAAAAAACAACAAAATAAAATACTCAAACGTGGAACGTATTTATATGACAATTGAAATTAATTGTTGATGAATAAATAGATTATTGTTTTCTAAACAACAATTGACCTACAAAATTATCATTAATTTTTTTAAATAAAAAATATATAACAATGTCTGAAGAACGTGAAACAAGCAGCAACACCAGCAGCAGCATCAATAATAATGATGATAATAATAACAACAACAACAACAACAACAATAATGGCACATGTGTTGTTTGTTATAAAAATGTTGAAATTTATAGTATTGGAATGTGTGAACATCCTGTATGCTATGAATGTAGTACAAGAATGCGTGTACTTTGCCGCCAAAATGAATGTCCCATATGTCGTCAAGATTTACCAAAAGTTGTATTTATTAAAAAAATAAAACCATTTCGTGATATTATAAAAGGTAATCTATTAGATACACGTTATAATATATTTTTTGATAATACTTATATACAAGAAAAATTTACACGTTTATTATCACACATATGTCCAATTTGTAAAGGAAATAAAAAGCTATTTGGTGCATTTACTGGTTTAAAAGATCATATGAGACGTGAACATGATTTACATTATTGTGATCTTTGTGTTGATAATTTAAAAATATTTACAAATGAAAGACGTTGTTATACAAGATTTGATTTAGGAGTACATCGTAGAAAAGGTGATAAAGATGATAAAAGTCACAGAGGTCATCCATTATGTGAATTTTGTGAATGTAGATATATGGATAATGATGAATTATTTCGTCATTTACGACGTGATCATTTATATTGTCATTTTTGTGATGCTGATGGTCTTCATCAATACTATGATTCATATGATTATTTAAGAGATCATTTTAGTAAAGAACATTATTTATGTGAAGAGGGACCATGTGCTGATGAAAAATTTACAAGTGTCTTCCGTAGTGATATTGATTTAAAAGCTCATAAATCATCAGTACATAGTAAATTTATGGGTAAAGCTGCTGCAAAACAAGCAAGAACATTAGAACTTGAATTTACACTTGCACCACGTGGTGATAATAATCGTAATAATCGTCGTGGTCATCAACAATCAAACAATAATAATAATAATAATCAAACATTATCATCACCATCATCATCATCATATAATTCACGTAATAATAATACAAGAGATTATTATGATACTACAGATGGTGATTCATCATATTTACATGAATCTGAAATGCCATCAGCTTCATCAATGAAACAACCAAATGTACAAAGTACCCAAGAATTTCCATCACTTGGTAATGCAGCAGCAGCATCATCAACATCAACAGGACCAGTTAATTTTAGTCAAACAAAAAGTAAAGGAGGACGTGGTGGTAATTTAACAATAAGAGGATCATTTGGATCACAAAAACTTTCAATAAATAATGAAAATTTTCCAGCACTTGGATCATCTGATAATGGATCTAATTCTGGTCTATCAAATATTGTTAATTTAAATGTTTATAGTAGTAGTAGTAGTAGTAGTAGTAATAATAACAACAATAACAATAACACCAAAAATAATAACAACAATAATAATAATAAAACAAGTTCAAGTGTTATACAAACTTCATCATCACCAAATGTATCAATTCAAGTTAATCATAAAACAAATGGTAATAATATAACAACAAGATTATCAAGACCAACGCTCAAACCAGTTGCTCAATTATCAAAAAAAACTGATGATTTTCCAGCACTTGGTGGTAATTGTACATCAGCTAAAAATTCAACACATTCAACAACACAAAATACAGGACAATGGACAAAAGTAACATGTGTTAAACCATCTGTTGTACAACAAAGTAAAAAAATTATTCAAACACCACCAAAATTTAATGATTCAATATCTGAAGCATTTCCAAGTTTACCAAAAACAGCTAAAGATAAAAAAAAATCATCAACATTATCAGTAACAACAACTAGTAATAATAATACAATAACTAAAATACAAAAAAATGATGCACCACCTTCTCCATCATCATCGTCATCATCATCATCAGTAACAGCAGCAGCAGCAGCAGCAGCAGCAGTTGTTAAAAATACAAAAAATAATGATACAAATGATAATTCTAAAAAGAAAAAAAAGAAAAAAACTAAAACAACAACAACAACAACAACAACAAGCAATAATTCAAGTAGTAATGAATCTGTTGTATCAAAAGTAATAGAAAAAAAAAATGATGATAAAAAAAAGCCAACAGATAATACTGATTTACAAGATAATAATAATAGTACAAAAAATATAACAAGAAAACGTTCAGAATTAAAAATAGATAATATAAAAAATAATATATCTAAAAAAAATAATGATGTTGTTGATGATTTTCCAGTCTTAGGAAGTCCAAGAACATCAACACCATTAAAACCACCACCTGGTTTTAGTACAACAAGACCACCACCACCACCTGGTTTTGCTGTTAAAATAAATAGTATTGTACGTCCACAAAAATATGAAAATAATTTAACATTTACAAATAGTTCTGGTCAAAATTTTCCAATATTACCAGATAAAAATAATAAAAAATATACATATTCACCACCACCAGATTTTCAACAACGTAATAAAAATTTAGTTGCTAAAATAAGTAGTATATTAGAATTAAAAGATGCCATTGAAGAATTTAGATATTTAAGTGGTTTATTTCGTCAAGATATGTGTACAGCTGAAGATTATTATAAACGTTGTCGTATGGAAATGGGTTTAAGTGAATTTTTAATAATATTTCCTGAAATATTGGTATTACTTCCAGATATAAATAAACAACGTGAACTATATAATTTACATAAACATGAAACAAATGGTCAAATTAAAGGACTAGAATTATGTACAATTTGTGGTCAAGTATGTAAAAGTGAAAGTGATATTGTATCACATTTATCAGGTCACACATTGGAACATGATTTTCCAGCTTTGGGTTTAGCAACTGGTACACAAACATCCAACAATAATTGGCCTCGTAAAAATACATGATGTCAAAATAAAATATATCATATATTATTTAAATATCATTTTTTTTCATTAAAAATTTAAGATAAACAAAAAAAAAAAAAATAACAAGTTTATTATGTTTAATAAAAACGAAATTATAAAATTAAGAAATATATTTTTTTTTTTTTCTTTTTTCCATTTGTTAAACTGTAAATATTGTTATTATGTTTAAATTATAACGAAATCAGTTTATGGGTTCATTAAATTTTGCGATAAACATTAATTAATAATTAAAAAATTTAAGTCACTTAATATTACAATATGTAATATCTGTTGTACCATTTTTTTTTGTACAATAAAAATAATAATAATAAATATAAAAATACTAACAAACAATAAGCTGTTTAATTTTTTCAAATTTATTTTTATTTTTTAATATTATTTACATTTGGAATATGATGAAGGATTGTATCAAGGTTGCCATTAATTAGTAGTATATAATTAAAAAACAAAGTTAATATTTTTGTAAATATAATTTATATTATTACATATTATTAACTATTTCATAAACAAAGCAAAGAAAAAAATAATAATTAATTCCCTTATTGACCATAAAATAAGTCTTACAATATTATCATTAATATTATATTAAATGTACCAAATGAATATGAGATAAAAAAAAAGAGGCAAAAACTTTTGAAGATGAAAATAAAAGTGATAATAATAATTCAACATATATTCTTGGTACATTAATAATAATAATAATATAAATAATGATGATGAAAAATGATGATGATAATTAAATCACTTTTTGGCAAGTTCATTGCTTAACCAATCAAGTCCCTCATAAAGTCCTTGACCTTGTGTTGCACAGGTACTCTGGATGTACCAATAACGTCCTCGTAATTCATTGAGACCAAGTTTATCAGTTAATTCAGCAGCTGTCATTGCATTTGGAAGATCTTGTTTATTAGCAAATACAAGTAATACAGCATCTCTTAATTCATCTTCTTTAAGCATATTATCAAGTTCACGACGTGCTTCAGATATACGATCTCTATCATTACTATCAACAACATAAATAAGACCTTGGGTATTTTGAAAATAATGTCTCCATAATGGTCTTATTTTATCTTGACCACCAACATCCCATACAGTAAAACATATGTTTTTATATTCAACAGTTTCAACATTAAATCCAATTGTTGGTATTGTTGTTACTATTTCACCAAGTTTTAATTTATATAATATTGTTGTTTTACCGGCAGCATCAAGTCCAACCATCAATATTCTCATTTGCTTTTTACCAAATAATTTTGTAAATAAACTACTCACAGTCAGTCCCATTATTTATTTTTTTATTTTAGATATATTTATTTANCATTTGTCACCAATGCAAATAGAAAAAAAATAGGCATACACACATGAAGCTACATGAAGCTATTCGATGATGTGGAAAAAAAAAAAAAAAAGAGAGAATTATAATTAAAAATGGCGGATTGGCGGTTTAATTCAAGTGTCATCATGATCATCTGCTTTATCAACTCTTGGAAAGAAAAAAAAATATATTTATAAACAATTTGTATGATTAATTAAATAAGTGAGATATTTTTCAAAGAAAAAGATTAATTATATTATAGAAAATTACATTATTTATTTTTTATTGCAAAAATTTATTAAACATAATTTTTTTTATAAATTTAAACATAAGAAAATTGAATACACAATTAAACTGTTGATATTATTAATTTTAGATAACAACTTTGTTTAAATGTTATCACATGATTGAACATGAAAAGAAAAAAAAATAATGAAATCATCAACAAATGACTTTGTTGATAGATTTTTTTAATACAAAAATTGTACATTGATGATAAATTTTGTCACAGTCTCATTTGTGTTGTTGTTGTTGTTGTTGTTGTCGTTAATTAATTTATAAAATACTTGAAGCTGTTTTGGCCGATATAAATCAAAGATAAATGTTAATTAGCAGCATCACACGCATCAATCCAGTCATTATAAACATCCAAAGGATCAGATAAAACATTGACAGATGTTTGATAATCCTCCATACATACTCGACAACTTATTCTTGCTGTTTTTCTTTGTTTATCCCTGTCAATAATAAAACAAATTAAATTAAATTAGCTGTATCTATTGAATAATTGTTTAATTAATTATTAGTAAAAAATAATAAACAAATTAAATTATTACATTTTAACCTCACATGATTTTTCATGATTACAAAAAGGACAATTAAATTGAGTATCCAAAGGTTCAATAGCCTTTCTTTTAACTGGTGCTTGTCTTTTACTCTTTTTTCTTCCCATTTTTTAACCTGAAATTATAATTGTTTTATTTAGCTCATTGTTACTGTGTGTATATTTTTTTATTATAAATCAACAATCAACAATCAAAACAGGCCGCCATTTTAAAATAAAACATAAACGATATTTTGATTTGTTTAATTGTTGTTAATTAATTCTTACCTTGTATTTGATAATTAGCTTGATTTAATTAATTATTAATCATTCAAAAATGAAAAAATAAAGATAATAAAAAATAAATAAAATTTGGCACAATTTAGCTTACATCAGCTTATGGAAAATATATAGAAAAAGAAAACCGAGAAAACACCCGAAGTTAGCTGAAGTCACGAAGACAACCGAATAGAATTATCCTGCAGAGACATCTGACGTATATTACATACATCAACACTTTTATATTTTTTTGATTTAAAAAAATTTAAACAAGGGCTGGTTTTTTCGCTCACAGTTATAATTAATTATAATTATATAGATAGTCGTTGATAAATTACTTTTTTTTAAATTATTAAAAATAACTATAACTGTGGACGAATAAACTAGCCCTTGTGAATTTTAAAAATGAATAACCGAACTAATTAATAATTATGTGTCAAACTAAACTAAAATACGATTTACCAAAGTTAGTATTTAGATGTGTCAAACTAATTTAGAACTACTAATTATTATACTTTCCAACTTCACAATTATTCATTGTAAATAAATCTTAATAGTCATTTGAACCTCATAAAATTGTTAGTGTGAATATTTTTACAGATTGATATGTGGACAATAAAAAGATTTGATGATTTTTTTTGTCATTAAAAATATTATACAAACTAATATTCAGAAGCACATAGTAATAGTTTAACAATAGCTAGTGATGATATTTTGGCAATTGCAAAATCAGAAAAACACAATCAGTCAAAAAAATTTGGCAAAATTAAATTTAAAAAATCCAATTCCTTCGAAATTTCTCCGTCAAGAATCATGAAGCAACTGACGGAGAAATTTTCGCAGCGATGACTCAAAAATATAGAAATTCCGGAGTTATATTTCCACCGTAAAAGAAAATAAAAAAGAAAAAAGGAAACAAATATATAGGATTTTTTTTTGTATAAACAAAATTGGGAATTTACGTATTTTGATGTTTTTTTTTGTTTAATATCTTTGTACCAATAAACATACAATTGTACGTTTAGCATAAAAATCATATACTACTTTAAATATATTTCAATTGAACAGACAATAATTTTCACACTTTTTAGTTATTAATTATTATTATCCACCGGTATCTCTCATATAAGTCATACGTTTATTTTATAATCATTTACACGTTTTTTATTTTTATTTTTTCAATACCAAATATTAATTTTACACGTTTAAAATTTGACGTTAAAAATTTACCTCAATGGACATGCAGTTCAATGATAATTGTCTTATTTTATCTTTATCATTATATTAATTTTTTATTTATATAAAAAAATACGTTGCAGAATAACAGACACTCGAGCAAATATTAGTAATTTTTTATTTTATATTTCTACAAAAAATTGGAATGAGATAATTTATTTAAAAAAAAAAAACAATATACAAGCAATATTCTTCGAATGATTCTACAAGAAAAAAATATATATATATATATATCAATTAATTTTTAAGTACTGAAAATTACATAAAAATTTTTATTTGAAATTTCAAAAAATTATTATTAATTTTTTTTTTTTATTTTTTCAATATATTCATTTTTCTTATATAATTAATTATTAATCTATTGAAAAATTTAAAAATATTAGCCTCAAAATAATGAATTAAATTAGGCTCAATAAAATTTCTACAATCTTGTTCAATAAAATGCATTATTATAAACAAAAAATAAAAATAAAAAAAGCCAATTATTTCACTCCACATTTTTGTGTTTTTATTTATTTATTTATATTTTTCTATATAATAATAATTATTATTATATGATTATTATTCACCTCCATGATGTACATTCTATGGTCGTGGTGTGTCTCGCCCATGGAGGTCTACTGTAGACCTCCATGTGCCTCCATGGTCTCGCCTTGGTCAAACGTCATTCGTCAATCGAAATGTCAAAGTCAGCTGTCAGTTGGATGCATTTAAAATAAGCCATAAAAACATAGTTCCGTCATTTTTAATAAATTATAAAATTTAAATTATTCCAATTGTATAATTGACAATCTTTGAATTTTATAATTACAAAAAAGTTTATATTTTCGGTGACATCAGGGCGTGGATAAAATTTGATATTAGCACGATGATACCAAGGACATATAAAGAGGTTAGTTAAAAAAAACAATTTAAACTTGAATTAACTCATTATACCTATATTAAAACTTATGATTTGAAAATTAAAAGGCTTTGATTATTTAAACGTAAAATCAAAAAAATATATGAAATTTTGCATTCATCAATCAGCTGTTTATGATTTTATAAATTTTTTTGTAGATGGAACCAATAGCACGTCCGAATACTTTGTGCTGCTTCAATCTTTATAGACTTGCTAAATGTGTCTCACTGCATGGTATTGTAAGTATATTCTTTTGACCAAATTTAAACGTGAGTTGACATTTTGACAGTCAATAGCAACAACATCATACTAAAAAATGAATCTTTTTGATATTTAGATTTCAACTTTGTTGTTACCATTAACGGTACAAGTAATTGGTCGTCAATATGGTGTGTTGATATACCCGAACGAAAGATTTCACTCCGCAAAATTCCCTAATTACGCAGAAATGATGACTTTCACAGATGTGCCCGCCGCAGTTGAAGCTATTCCGATAAGCCTGCTCGTCCTTATGCATTTATTAGGTTTTATTAGTGTGCTTAAGGTTAGTCGATAAAAAAACAAAATTATGATAATTTGATTTTCATTATTTATGTTTTTTAACTAATAATTTTGTTTTTTTCAATTATAGAAATCGGGTGATAACATACTAATTTATTTTTTTGCCCGTATGGCCGAGATGGTCTTAATTATTTTTTGGGCGATTAGTGTTGCTGAAGATAGTATACAGTCTCATGTTATGTCACAATTTTTACTGAGATGGTGTTGCGTCTTTTCTCTCTGTATGGTGAACTAATCCTGTTAAATTTTATCTTTTTTACTAGTAATTTTCAGTGGTTAAGTTCAATAATATTTTTTTTTTTTTTTAAAGTCATCGAATTCTTCTCTATGATTGTATTACTTGCAATGGTACAAGAATCATACAAAAACAAGGTTCAATAAGTGTCTGGAGTTACCAAGGATTATGCTTATTTAGCGATCATCGTTTACAACAAAAAAACATTTAAACGCAACAAAAATAAAATAAAAATATATTTATACTAAAAATTATAAAAAGTATATACCTATAGTATTTTATAATGACAATATTAATATAATTATTATTGTAATTAACAATTTTTCAAGCAACAGGAAAAATAATTTGGTTCGTATGTCTCAAATGTCAGTATGTCAATCTGACAGTCAGCTGAGTGTATGTAAACAATATGTAAAATTTGCTGTAGATACGTAATTCCGGTTGTATAATTATCAGCTAGGCTTTGAGTTTTTTTTTTTCATGTTTTTACTATTAAAACTCTCAGCCGTTTAGTTCAAATATGTTGTTTTTTTCTGTTAGCTATCAATATGATCTCTGCAATCGTATAGTACTTGATGATTAAGCAATCGTCATTCATAACAACAACATTTAAATGCAAAGAAATAGAATAAAAATATTTATATATTAAAAATTATAAAAAGTATAAAACGTTTTATAATGATAATAGTAATATGATTATTATTGTAATTATAAATCGAAATAAAATTCAATTTTTTCAGCAACTTTCTAGTATAGTGAATTCCTATAAATTGTTTACTGGTGTTTATTAAATAGTCAATAAAAAATATATATAAATAAATTTGTTTTGGAGTTTTATTATTAGATTTTTTTAATTATTTAATGAACAAAAAAACATATGTTTTTGACCAGTGCAGTTGTGAAAATGGTCAGGCATCTTGGTTTTTCTGAGAGAAAACTATGAAGGTCCACTGTAGACCTCCATGATACATATATAAAATTTATCAGCGATAACTCAAAAACATAAAAATGCCGGAGTTATATTTCCACTGTGAAAGAAAATAAAAAACATCATATCAAAAAAAGAAAAAAGGAAACAAATATATATAGGATTTTTTTTTTTGTATATGAACAAAATTGGGAATTTACGTATTTTAATGTTTTTTTTTTTTTTTTAATATCTTTGTACCAATAAACATACAATTGTACGTTTAGCATAAAAATCATTTACTACTTTAAATATATTTCATTTAAACAGACAATAATTTTCACACTTTTTAGTTATTATTATCGACCGGTATCTCTCATAACTCATAAGTCATACGTTCACTAAATTTTTCATATTTTAATCATTTACACGTTTATCATTTATTTTTATATTTTTTTTTTAATATACCAAATATTAATTGTACACGTTTAAAATTTGACGTTAAAAATTTACCTCAATAGACATGAGGTTCAATGATAATTGTCTTATTTTATTTTTATCATTATATTAATTTTTTATTTATATAAAAAAATACGTTGCAGAATAACAGACATTCGAGCAAATATTAGTAATTTTTTATTTTATATTTCTACGAGAGATTGGAATGAGATAATTTATTTAAAAAAAAAAACAATTTACAAGCAATATTCTTCGAATGATTCTACAAGAAAAAAAATATATATCAATTAATTTTTAAGTACTGAAAATTACATAAAAATTTTTATTAAAAACTTCAAAAAATTATTATTAATTTTTTTATTTTTCCAATATATTCATTTTTCTTATATAATTAATTATTAATCTATTGAAAAATTTAAAAATATTAGCCTCGAAATAATGAATTAAATTAGGCTCAATAAATTTTCTACAATCTTGTTCAATAAAATGCATTATAACAAAAAATAAAAAATAAAAAAAGCCAATTATTATTTCACTCCACATTTGTGTGTTTTTATTTATTTATTTATATTTTTCTATATAATTATTATTATTACTGTATAGCTAAGTATTAATTATTAATATTTGTTTGTTTTTTTATTTTTTAAATATATAATAATAATATTATTATTAATAATATATATAATTTACAAAGGGGGATGGTTGATTGTTAGTGATTATCGACCTGATTTTTTAATCAATTAATGTACTTACTTACTATCAGCCGATAAATCAATAAACAATTGTTAACTCTGTTTCTACATTCTCACATTGAAATACAATAATATATATAAGTGTATTTATTTATGAAAAATTAATCAATCAATTAATATTCAAAACACACTTAATAACAATTTTTTTTATTTTGCGTTGGTGAGTATCCTGCAATTATTTATATATATATTTTTTATTTTCCACTTGCTACATTTCATCGGTTGAAAAATTAATTGAAAATAAAATAATTGAGAAATATCAATGGATAGAATTTTCATTGATTTACAATCTTGAGGCCGATGGTATTTAAAAGAAACATCTATAATACTTATTTTAATATTTATAGACATCATTATAATAATTATCAATTTCATATATACCCTGTGCATCACTTTAAAACGTCCACTTGTATTTTTATTTATATATTAAAACTTAATTAATATATTTTTATTCAATTTATTTATTTATTTATCTCTCGTGATGATGATGATGATCTTGATTTATCACAATAGTCAATTGAAAAACAAAAACTCCATCTATTTTCTTTATAGATCCTTCATTTTTGTTTTTTGTTTTTTGCTTTTTTCATTTCTTTACTTGACAATACTTGTGTTTGATTAAATTAATTTATAATGTTTTTTTTTTTACAGCAATATTTGAAAATTTTACATTGTTTTAAAATTAATTTTTTTGTTAATATATATATATTTTTTTTTTTTGTTAAAACTCTTCATACATATGATGAGAATTTTAATAATTAATAATTATTATTTTCTATGCATGTGCCATCAATTATTTTATATATAACAAACCTGTAAAAACATAATAGAATATTATGGCATGAAAAACATAACGTAACATGATTTTAATAAATACGTTAATGATGAATTTTTTCATTGACAGAAAAAATTGATAAATCTATTTTTGTGATTTTAATTAACATGATGATGATGATAAATAAAATTGTTGATTAATTATTCGATGAAAATATAAATGATAAATAATAAAAATGGATGGAAATTATGAAAAATAATGATAATATTTTATATGAAAGATTTAAAAAGATGAATTGTACATTTAAATTATTTTATTTTGTTTTTTTTTTTCAATTTATTAAGTTTGCAATAATCGCACTAGTTTATAATTTTAATTAAATTAATTTTATTTATTTTTTTTTTTTGTTATTTTGTTATTTTTATGTTTTTTTGTTTATTTTTTTTTTTTAATTTTTTTATTTTATTTTTATAGTACACAAATATAAATATATTATTTTTTTAATATATTTTTATATTTGCATTAACTAATTGAGACGTTTATTCAATAACATCAAGTTTCGGCCATTGAAACTTTATTAAATTCGTTTCTTTTTATTTTAAATTTATTAATTACTTTATTTTGTGTTGTTTTTAATATAATTTTTTTTTATTTTTATTTTTTTTCAATATCACTACTGTATGTACAACGACCGCAAAGTTATATTTTATTGGAGACTGACATAATAAATGTGTTGTTATTTTATTATAGTAAAAAATATACAAAAAAACTGTCTTTAATTTAATTACATTTATTAATTTAATTATTAACTCCTCAATGTGTCCAGTATTCCAAATTTAATTTATCTATTTTTTTAATAGTCAAAAAATTTAAACAAAAAAAAAAAAAAAAAAACTTATTCAATAGACGAAAAATGATATTTAAAAAAGAAAAAAAAATATTCTGTAAACAATGCTCATATATACATAGTTGATTTAATAATAAATTGATTTTTTTTTAAATTTGTTATAAAGAAATTTCAAGTTGTTATTTTATTTTTAATCCATCGAGCATTGATGGTTAACTAATGACGTTGATAAATGACAATTTTATTTTATTTTTTTGATAATGAATAACAATATAACAATATAACATTAACAACAACAACAACAACAACAACAACATCAACAAGAAGAAGAAGAAGAACAACAACAACAACATCAACATAGAATCGATGAAAAGAAGAAAAAAAAAAATAATAAAAAACAAAATGTACGGTAGTATTTTAATTGCACGCTCATTTAGCACCTCACTGGCATTAAAAAATAGGATTCTGTACCGTTATTATATAACTTTTTGATAATGAAAAAAAAAAAAACAAAATGAAAATATATATTTACTTTTTTTTTTTGGCTTTAACGTAGGACATACTGGACACAGTATAATGATGAAATTGACATGAGCTCAATAGACAGTTCTAAATAATATAATATTTATTTTTAAATTTTATTTTTTTACATCGTTGTTGNAAAAAAAAAAAAATAAACAAAAAAATATATATATATGTATATAAATGGAAAATAATATCGAGACTTTTGAACACCAATAGAAATCGAATAATTCGTTGACATATAGGTGGACTAGAATTAATTCTAAATCGTTCATACCCAAGTAAAATGAATTTTTTTCGTCATTAAATTTGTTTTTTGATTAAAAAAAACCAATAAATTTAAAATATTTATATTTTTTACACTCTTTTTTTACCTGGGAGATGCAATGCATAATTATTAATTACGAATAATCAAAAAAAAAAAAAAAAAAAAACATGACAATATATAAATCAAGATTTAATTATTTATAATAAACTAATAATAATATTTATATAATAGAAACAGAAAAATCTAATAAGTGTAAAAATATGTAGAAAATTTTTATTTTTTTCTATTGACAGATAATACTTGTTGCTGTTATAACACTCACACAAATAATTAATCTGTTTCTAATTGTATATTTGTTCTTATGACAATATAATAATGTTAAATTCATTTAAAAATTTAATAGAAAAAAAAAAAAAAAAGGCAGAAAAAACAATAATAAGAAAAGAGAAAAAGAAAAAAAAAAAGTATTATAGTTTATGTTAATTATCATATACCATCATAGGGAAGATCAACAGACGGCCTGTGATGTGATTGAAGGTAAGATGGTGGTGTTGAATTACCAAGTGTACTTGTTGTTGAATAATTACCAGGATAATTTGGACTTGGTGCATGAATACCAGATGGTGGTGGAGGTGGATAAGAATCATATGAACCAGAATATGTTGTATTATAAGAATAAGGATTTGTCATATGTCCTAATGATGGATGCATTGTTCCCATTCCTCCAATACCATAAGTTCTTTGCATAATACTTGATTCAATACCACCAAATAAATAACTATTTGCTGAACCCATTGTTGGTACTGGATAATGTGGTCCTGTCATTATATTTGAATAATTACTACCAGCTTGACTCATACTTGGTGTATAATTACTTGATGCAAGATTTTCTACTGTATAAGATTTACTATGTTGTTGTTGTTGTTGTTGTTGCTGTTGTTGCTGCTGCTGTTGAAGTAACTGTTGCTGTTGTTGTTGTTGCTGCTGTTGTTGCTGTTGTTGTTGCTGCTGCTGCTGTTGTTGTTGTTGTTGTTGTTGTTGTTGTGAATCTTGACGATTATTTCCATATAGTCCATAATTATCACCAGGATATGAATATGAACCAAGTGGTGGACTGTAATTATTTGTTAAACCACTAAATCCAAGATACGATTGATGATGATCAATTTTTTCTCCCATTGAATCATCTGACATTGATGAATGTGGATGTAATCTTTGATTACTAACACCACCAACACCACTACTACTACTATTACCACCATTAACAACAATACTACCACCACCACTGATACCACCAACATCAGTTATATTTGGTATTTGATCAACTAATGATTCTAAATCACTCAGACTTTTTGATGCAACATCTTGATTTGAATTTTTCTTCATAACATATTGTTCATGTGGTAGATGATGAGGTGGTGACATTGATGAATTTGTTGGTGTATGAGGATGACTAAGAGGTGGTGTTTGATGTGAATGATGTGAATGATCATCATTACTTTGAGGATTTTGATGTGAATCAGATGTTTGTTGTTCATGAAATGTTAAATAACTACCATAACCACTTGAATGTGTTGGTGTATCAGGTGAACTACCATGATGTTGTGATAATGTATCACCATTTGTTGTAACACCACCACCACTACTACCACCACTAACAGAATTATATTGACGATGTTCTTGATTAGTATTGGTATTATTAATATTTTGTGATTGTTGTTGTTCAAAATCAGGATGTTCAACACTTGGTGATGTTAATGGTGATGCTTCAAGATTATTTTCTGATGATATTACTGTATTTATTTCAGATGAAAGATCAGAATTTGTAAATGATAATGACATTGATTTTGGTGATTGACTGTAGTGTTGTTGTAAATGTACTGGACTTTGTTTTGAACTCATATTATAAGGGCTATCATTCATAGTTGGTGAATAAAAACCATCATTCAATGATTGTGATGGATATGGTGCCATATGGCCAAAAGGTTTTGGTGGTGACATTATTGGAGGTGAAAAACAATTTGGAACCTGTCCATAATCTAAATGAGGCAACAACTGATGTGATTGTTGTTGTTGTTGTTGATGCTGCTGTTGATGTTGCTGTTGTTGTTGTTGATGTTGTTGATGTAAATGTTGTTGATGTGGATGCTGTTGATGATGTTGTTGTTGTTGTTGTAATTGTAAAGGAAGTTGTTGATTCAATTGATCTCTTTCTCTTGTATCTTTTTCACGTTCTTGTTGTTTTTGTTGTTGATGTATTTTTTTAGGTCTACCACGACGTTTTTTTATTACATCACCATTTGAATCAAGACGTTCAGGTTCTGGTTGTAATATTTCATCTGGATTTTTAATTTTCTTTGGTCTACCACGTTTTTTCTTGCCTGGTATAAGACCATTTTCTAATTTCATTGTATCATTTAATTCTGATATACGACCATCATCATCAATATCATCAGCAAAAATTGGATCTTTACCATCTAAACTATCACCATCAACAATTTTTTTAATTTTTGAATCAGCAAATACAATATCTGATTCATCCAAATGTGATATTGTTCCATTAAGATAATCACGAAATTTTTTAAGAGCTGCATAATAAGGAACTTTGTCAGCTGCTCGTGGTAGTTGGGCACATCTTGCACTACTTGATGGCATAACCCACATGTACTATAAAATAATAATAATAAAAATTATAAATAAAACAATAAATTAATAATCAAAATATTTAATTTAAAGAAATAAAAATACTTACTGTATTTGTTCCGTCAACTAAACAAGGTTGTCTTCCAAAACCAAATTCTTTTTTACCAGAAAAAACTTCATAGATAAGTTTACCATTAAATACTGCTACTTTTGGCTTGTATTTTCTTATTTTTTCAAGTAATATATGACTACCTGGAATATAAAAAAAAAGTAAATACATAAAGTTATCAATTTTTTTTTTTTATTTTTATCTTAAAAGCTTATCATCTATGGATGATATTTTTTTATCAGTCATCATTTATCATTTGTTATCTGAATCTTCTTTGCATAGAGCAAAAAAAAAAAAAGGAAAGAAAAATATATAAAAAAAAAAAAAAGAAGATCATGTTTATAGTGGTCAGTTTGCCGGATAAATGGTGTCTGTTGCATTTGATAGTTTCGAGGTCATTTCAAGTTTACTCTACCCTTTATATATATATATCTATGTTTAAAACTATTTTGTCCAACAATATATTACTTTGACAAGTATTTTAAACGACAAACTTTACGAACAACTTAATTTTCATTGATAAATATAGTCAATATAATCTTCAACACCAAAATATACATAAATGAGTCAATGATATCTTTATAGTTTGACCTAAAAAATTACCATCACCACGTAAAATTAGAACAAGCTATTATTTAAATAATAAAACAAACCTTCTTTTATTTCTTTTCTTGTTAAATCAGCACTACCCTTTGTTGCACGTGCAACCATATTTGTAAAACCAATTCCCAAACGAAGAAGTTTAAAATCATCTTCAGCTGTTAGTGGTTCTGGTGTTAATCCACTTAAATGTAGACACTTCCCTATTAAACAAAAACATTATTATTAATAAATTATTATCAGTAAATTAATTTGAAATATTGCATTTAAATATAGATTTGATATAATTGAATAATAATCGAAATTTTCATTAGTTAAATTACTCTAGCATTATTGATTTAATTGAATATAATTGTTGTATAATAATTTTCACACATATGATTGGGACAAGTGATACAATTCATTTTCATAATTAAATGTATATAATGAACTATTATATGAATTATTATTATCGTTAAATTAAATTTAAGTTAATCATTTATAGAACAAAAAAAGTTGTATAAAACAAAGTCTCTCCCTCTCGTGTTCTCTCTGCGTTGCACTTAAATTTATGACTTTGTAAAAAATAGTTTGAAAATCTTGAAGATCGCGACCCAAAGTGAGCAAATGGCCTGAGTTTACGCGACCTTGGCTGAACTTTAAAACAAAGTTAAGCGGTCGAAAGTATAGAGTACTCAAACTCACAATACTTGCTTGATATTTTTATTTTTCATTTTAAGGGGTTTTGCTTTTTTTTTTTTTATTATATTTTTAAAGCAGAAGGGAAAAGATAAAAATGAAAGCTCAATGCTTCACCAAAACTCTATAAAAATATTTTATCGTTTTTTATATTTTTTTTATGTCCTGAGGTATCAAGACATAACTAACCTGACTTAACAATTTTTTGTTTTTCTTTTTTAATTTTAAAATATGTCACTGAAATTTTGTTGGCTTTTTATATTGTATTTGTAAATATTAATATTATATTTTTTTTTATGTTATATACAAGCTAATGCCACGTTTTATTTTGATTTTATTTTCACATCCCTTGAGATGAGCTCGCAATGCGCCGGTCAGGTTTGAATCCAGGACGCAGGTCGATGGCAACCTGTGCACTCGGCGTCCGGGAGATGGTGAGACGACTATATATATATGTATTTTTATTTTATATATATATATTTAAATACATAGTACACAGAAGACGTTGTGTGTTGGGCGCGTCTAAAAAAATCAATTTTTAGATGAAGAAAAAGAAGAAAAACATCTGACCATTTCATTTTTTTTCTCCAACGAAAAAATATAACAATAATCACATCAAGTTATATTTTAGATGATTTTTTATTTGTTGACATTTGTGACGTAATATTTTTTACTACATCTGTTTTTATTTGGCATCGAATCTTGAATTTTTTATATTTTGTTTTGAACTTGTTATATCAGGAATATACATTTTTTTTTTGTTTTTTTATTCAATTCTTTTTCATCGCGGGGTCATAAGAGGTCAAATCAATTCACTTTTTATCTTTTCTCTGCAACCCTGTACCTCACTTGCTGGTTCTATCATTTATCCCACTTGCCTCAGCGACCTTGAATAAACAGTTGACTCCAACCCTCCATAAATAACCTCACGTTTTTTTCCCTAGAGATATTCAAAAAGTTTCAAACTACTTTTCATTCATTTTTTTTATATTTTTTTACTTTCCTCTTTTATCCAAAGTTTTATACAATATTTTTTTTGTTTTTTTAACTTGTTAGAGTTTTTTTTTTTCCATATTCTATTCTTAATTCATTAATTTACTCATTCACAGATTTTTTTTAATTTTTTTTTTTGAAATAACTATAAGAAATAAGATTTTTTAATATTTTTTTTTTAGTTATATCAATTGATGAATTGATTGACCACAATATTACATGACTTTATGGATAATTTATTTTTTCAAAAACTATATTTTTTTATTTTTCAGATTTTTTTATTTTTTTGAATTTTATTGCAGAGCGCAGGACTTGAAAGTAGTAGTGAATGTGGGCAGGGTATGTAAGCTGCTATCGAGCGAATAGGTCTGATGCTTCTCTTCTCTCTTCATGCCCTTAGTCACCCTTCAACCCTCGTCCTCACCCGGTTTGTTCCCTTTTAGTATATATCCCTTTTCCCCTTTACCCAACACATTTACATTGGTCTTTGTCTTTTCAGAATTTTCTCCCTCTGGTATGCCAGGGCAGACAAACTAAATATATATATATATATCAGCTAGCCTATATATGAGGGTAGATTGTGCGAAACGGGCTGATGTTGGATACGCTTTGAATCCCGAGGGGAAAGGAAAAAGGTAAAATATAAAGACGAGGGTAAGTGTAGTGTACTGGAGGGTTTGAGAATAACTGCTAGAAGGATGACTAGTGTATGGTAGGTGGTGGGTGGTGGGTGGTAGTTGGGTGGATAAAGTACTCTGGTACACGTTTTCCTACACTTTACTTCTTTTTTTTTTTCTTTATTTTACTATCTTCTCTTTTCATTTTACTCTCGCGAAAAGAGACGATATATATGTATAACTCCCCTTTTAGATTTTCTCGTCTTCTGCAGCCAACACTCATTATAGTTACCCACCAACCCATTTGAAGGAATCCTTCAACCACACCATTGTTTTCCTTCTTTTCTTAGCTTGCTTTTTTTTTCTGTATGTATTATATACTCTCACACATACAATAGAAAATAGTAAAATATATTTTTTTTTATATAAAAAAAAAAGAACAAATGATACATTAATTTATTTACAATTTGATTTTCTTTTGATGAAAATTTTTAAATCATAATTATATATTTTTTTCTTGTATTCAAATATCATTAAGTTGTTATATTTTTTTTTTTAAATGAAGCAAAGTTCAAGGAGTCACTGTGGTGTGACATTCAACAAAACTTTTTAAAAAAGAAAAAGAAAAAAAAAAAAAAAAGAGTTTCAAACATTTCTCTATGGGTTTCTGGTGTAAAAAAGTTTTTGATTTTCACTACTTGGCAGACATTCTGAGAAAACTTTTTCCACGTGGAAAACTTTTACACCAATACATTTGATAAAAATAAAAAATGAATTTTAAATTAGGTCAAACACAAAAATGCGTGGTTAAGTAGAAAAATATATATTTTTTTTTCTTTAAAAAAATCTCTCTCATGATCCCTTTAACATGTTTTATATATACATAAATAAATATATGCGTATAAATGCATCGAGTGAAAGAGTAAAATTATATATACATAGATTAAAAAGGTAGATATATAAATACATATATAAAGCAGGTATGTATTTAAAAATATATGTACTTTCTACCACATTCAAATCAGCCACAGCTTCCCCACACATTTTTATTTCTGTAGTCATATATGTTTACCAACCAGCCCTTTTTTCTACACCACCCCCGCATCATCCCTTTTTCAACTCATTATAGTTTTCATTGGTTCTCCCTTTTCCAAGCTTCGCACCACCAAACCACCACCACCACACTACCACCATTTTTTTTTTTTCTATTTTTTTTTTTTTTTTCATTTTACATCCCTCTTTTTTCCCCTTGCCATTCCCTCGTGTCTTCTAGCCCAACAGCCCTTCAATCCTCTGCACACCACGTAACTATCGCGACCCCCGGGAAATCCCTGGAAAATCGAGCCCCGACGAGTTGGGGCTTGACCCAACCACTGCACACACACACATACCTTTTTATTTATTTATTTATTTTTATATTTTTTTCTCAACATGTCAAATGCACTCATGCATATTAAATTGTTGCAATCGAGTATAAATATTATCTTTTTTTGCATGATAATGAAAATTTTAAAACTTACAAAAATGATTTCCTGGACCGGCATAATGATGACCTTTGTATGCAGCAAATAGTCCTGGATTAATACCAATCTAAAAAAAAACAACAATAAAAAAACAATTGATTAATAAAAAATTTATAAAATAATAAATATTTATGAACAAAAAAGTATGAATGAAATTTGTAAATACAATGAAATCTGGCTATTTTATATAGGTAAATAAAAAAAAATGTACTATGTACGTTTGTGTGAAAAAGTATTGAAAAAGTTTGTCCATATAACTCGAGTTTGAAATAAAAAAAAAACATAAAAAAATTTGCGAGTCAATTGGAGAAGAAAAATAAGGAGCAACAATTGGGTCGAAGAATATAGAAAATAAAAAAGTAGTAAATATGTAGGTTGTTGAAAATTTTCAGGGGCAGGGTTGATATTTTTATGATTGCAATATTTATTTTCATAGCGAAATAAAAAAATGTTACAATATATTTTTTTTCGATACTGGATTATTGCATGAAGCAACTAGAAAAAGGCGTGGTTTTTTTTTTTTATATTTTCTAGTGCGCGTATGCAGAAGTATGTGTATATTGTAAATATATAAAAGTACTAGTGGTTCATCTGCATTCGGTAACGGCAAATGATTATGCAATGGTCCGACATGGACACACGCTGGGTTTACCTGTTGCGCAACAAACAACGAAGACGTTATATTTGCCTCTTAACATTTGAGGTTAGGTAACTAATAACGAGCCATAGTCCAAGGATACACAAGTTGAGAGTCTCGAGGGCGTCGTTACATTTGCGCTTGCGTAAGTTTATTAAAACCCGCATTGTTGCATCTATATGTATGTATATATATATTATTTGTAAATTCTAGATGGAAGAGTACGATGTGTTACTATGTTTACGGCTAGTCTCTTGTGGCTACTGTTTATACTTTTTTTTATAACACAAAATTGATCATATATATTTTATGATAATTATGATATAGACAAAGCTTTGATATCGATCATTGTGTACTTTCATTAATGTCAAAGAGAATTTTATCAACAGCACGTGTTTCAATTATTCAATAAAATAATATTTTTTCATAGCTACATGTTCTAGGTCATTGTCTGACGTATGTAAATCAAAAGTTTGCCTCAAATTTTCATGTAATTACAAGACCAGATTACTCTTGAATGTTTAAATGTTATTTGTCATTGTTTTTTTTTTTTTTTNTTTTTTTTTTTTTTTTTTTTTTTGTATCGAAATTAATGTCTGTATATGATTTGAAAAAAATTAAAGTGCTTTAAATGTATGCAAATGAATTGAGATGTAATAACGAAATTTCCACAGATCGACGCTTTCTACATGCGCCAGACGAATGTACACCAAATGACGAATGAAAATTAGGATGAGAGAATTCAGTGCGTAAACAATTATCGGAATTTTGCGCTTCATCGAACAGTACTTTATCCAGTTATATGCTTTTATCTTCTATTATAGCTCTCTCATTATTTAAATCTCATGGTCATGATTATTGTTGTAGAATGATTTTGTTTTTTCATCATGATGATGATGATGATGATAATAGAATACAGTGAGTAATGTTAATAATAAATAAAAATAATGTTGATAATTTACTCACAATTATTATGTCAAGATTGTCTGTTAAATGATCAGGTAGTACTCGCTTGCTGACCTCTTCTTCCGGCATACCATCAAATCTATCATGCTTTTTTCTTTCTTTATATGTCTTGGCACGTTTTTTAGCCTCTGCAAGTTCCGCTCTAAAAATAATAATTACATTATAAACAAGAGCCCGTTAGTATTGTTGATGCTTAGCTATATAGATAAAAATAATACTAACTCTTCAGGGGTAAGAATCATTTCTGATTTTTTTTTACGTCCACGTTTTTTTGGTTGATGAGGTAATGCAAGAGGATTTAACATGCCGTTTATTGTCATGTTCATTTGATGAAGTTGTTGATGTTGAAGTTGTTGTGCCATCATTGGACCTGGTGATTCACATGTTGGTGTACCAAGACCAGAAGGTGTGCCACCTGGGCACGACATTATTTCTTGGCTTTCACTAGGACTACTGGCTGTTCTTACACCACCACTCATTGACATATCTTCATCGACAAATGAGTATGGATCAACTGGAGTTTCACATTTCATTCCAACCTAATTAAAAATTCAATATTTCATTAATATTTCAATACATCATCATCACTGTCAATAAATATATTACTGTTGAAGGGAGGTTTTTATTTTCTTTTTGTAAATCATCTACAAGTCTCAATTTATTATGCAGGCATTTTTTTTTTGACAAAAGAAAATTAGGCAAAAATACGTTGAGATTTTGGAAGATTATTATGGAAATCTCAATTACGAGGAAATATATAAAAATTGTGCAATAAATATTTGCACCATAAAACCAATGAAAAATAAAAATTTTCCTTTATTTCATAAGAGTGCACTATAATTTAAATACAGCCCTGAATAAATTGTATTGGTAAATGCACAAATAATTGTGATTTTTATTTTTATTTATTTTTAAACAATAAATTTTCATAAGCTAAAAGATTAACTTATCATTTTATTTTCCATCAAACTATTAAAACTCAAATATATTTATAAAAAAAAAAATTAAAATATACAACTAATTTTTATCCTCATCAATTTATCAATGTGCTAAAAATTTATTATAACTTTAACAAAATAATATATCTTTTAAAATTGTTGAAAAATTTTTCATATAAAAAAAAAACACAACATGTATGACAATTTCAAAAATTTAATCTATAAAATTTCATCAACTTTTTCAAACAATTAACTCAAACTTCCTTCCTTAAATAAAAAAAAAAAACCCCCCATTACTAATCAGTCATATCGAAATTATACTCCATTGTTTTATTTTGTTATAAACAATATATTTTTTTTTGTTTTTCATCATTTGAAGAATGGATGTTCCGCGCTGCGTTTTTCCGTTATCGACAGTTTCGCGGCTAGAGTTGGTATTTTGCATGTGTGTATGTGAGTATGTGATAATTTATATATATACATACATATGTATACTTGATACATATGTACAGTAAAGCAACGAACCAAACCATCCTACTTAATTTGGTCTCTGTGCGTGTAGTGGTATGGTGGTTATATACCTCACACCCTTTTTTATTTTTTTCTTTTTCTATTTCTCTATAACCCTCTCTTGCTCTCTTTGTTCTCTCTCTCTCTCATTCTCTCCTCTTTCAGCAAGCGTTATTTCAGTCGCTTGTATTTCGCGGCTGTTTCCGTTTGTCCGTGTGGGCCCCCGTG
>MKYW01000140.1:177480-203998 GCA_015776835.1 Aphidius ervi | reverse complement strand
AATAATAATAATATTAAAAAAAAAAAAGAGTAAAAAGTTGGGTGAAGGAACTTTATCGAGAATGGATGCGCGCACGTTTTGGTACTCAATCTGTTTTTTTTTTTTAAGGGAGGATGAGGTATTACATCTTGCCTCAGTAGTTTATAGCTTGGTCTTATTTACTACCCTCATTTCTTACTAAAACCGATACAAATCATTTCGTTTTTTTCTTTTTACTTCCACCTAGTTGTATGGATCATATGTTTGTCAATAATAAAGTATCTATTCAAAAAAAAAAAAAAAACTAGCCATTTAAAATTGTAGCATTTAAAAAATCCCTCCGTGTTTTATTTGTATTTAAATTTAAAAAAAAAAAAAAATTTTTTTTACTCCAAAAGACTCAAAAGATTTAATATCAATGATAAATTTTATTTATTTATTTTTTTGATTCATTGAAAACCGTTATACACCTGCGGCCAGTAATAAAAAAAAATTTGTAAATATTAGCTACGTTTTTTTTTTTTCATTCAAAAGAAATAAAAATTAATAAAAAATTTATTAAAATTCATAACGATAGTAATAAAAATCATGTTAAATTATTCAAATTATTATGACAAATTTGTCAAAAAAAAAATAATAAATAAATGCATAAATACTTAGATGCAATAGTTGCATATATATACAACACCAACAAGAATGTGGAAGTTAGGCCGTCAGATAATCAACACGTGGCTCGTTTATTCTCCTGCACACAATTTATAATATACACAAAAATATAATACACAAACTCAGCATATAGGTATATATCAAAATAACAATAATAATATTGCATTTAAATTAAATTTTTATAAGGGTTAGAAAGCTCAAGTTGAATATTTTTTTTTTTCTTTAAATGCTGAGTGATAAAAATTATCAGTCAGCATAAAAAAATATTATTCTCATGGTATATATAATGCAACGCAATGCATTGACACTTTCACTTTTTTTTTTTTTTTTTCTTTTTTTTTGCCTTAATGTGTATGCGTGTGTATGTGCAATGATGATGAGACTATTGGCAATGTACATATAGGCATATAAATAAAATAACCTGTCAAACAACGTTGCCAACTAAACATACCCCGTCACTTAGTACTTTTATGTATATATATTTATAATATGTTCGATTTGCACGACCATTCCATATCTCAAATGAAGCAAGTTACATCATGAAGACTTGTGGTCTATAGTGGGTGAGTCACGCGGTCTAGTCGTGAGAAATAGGCATGCAACTTAAATTTTTATTTTTTTTTTATTTTTTCTTCTTGTATTCCCAGTTTACCTAGTTTTATTTATTATTATTAACCAGTAACCTGTCTTGGATAACAACTTGAAATTCTGACAAACAGATTATTTACAAACAGAGAAATAAAAAAGAAAAAAAAGACATTTTTTTTTTTTTTATAAAAGAACAAAGGTGTGTGTGCAAATTATTTTTGGTTGATTGATGTAAAAAGAATTTAAACTTACATTTTAAAATGATGTTGTTGTTGTTGCTGTTGTTGTTGTTGTTGTTGTTGTTGTTGCATATGATGATGCATGTCATTACTTTGTTGCATTTGTTGATGATGTTGAATATGTTGTTGTTGTTGCTGTTGCTGTTGTTGTTGTTGCTGTTGTTGTTGATGCTGTTGAATATTTTGATGATGTGTCTGTGGGGGATCAAGACTTGTACTCTCTCTGAACAACGTTGCCACCTGCATTCTTGGGCCTTTTATTATCTTCTTAGTTATTTTTTAGTATGTCGAAAGTCGAGACTGGGCCGGCTTGGGCTATATAGCAACAGGCGTGCCAGTATCTGATAATCTTTGCACTTTCTAGAGACAAAAAATGCCAAAGACAACCGACAGTATGATTCTTTTTCTTTTTGGAGTAAAAAAATAACCAAGGAAAAGGAAAAGAAAAAAAAAAAAAGACTAGGACTCTTGATGTAAATTCTTTGAGATGCTCATTCTTCTTGTTCTTCTTCTTCTCCCCTTTTATGTATAATTTTTTCTTTTTGTTTTTTTTTTTGATCTGGACTTAACACTTCCTTCTTGGTGAATCTTGATTTATTTTTTAAATTTTTTATATTTTTTTCGTTCTCTCGTTGCGTGAAATGAACGGTCCACTTTGAGCACACACTCTAAAACACTTTATGTGTGCTGTATGTACATATATTTTATATATATATATTCCGACAGTTCCACGTCCGGTTGGTTCTACTATCACTTACAAGAAATCCAAACCTGTCTAGCTTGCTCGTCGCGCCGTTAACCGAAAACACATCCACAATATAATATATTTATTTCAATATTATTATTATAATATTCAACTACAATATCACTTGATAAATAGGTAACTTGTTACTTATATTTTATGATCAACTGAAATTGTATTCACAATAACTAGTCACCTGTTTACACGTCACACGTCTTTTCATTTGTTTCAAATAATTTTTTGCTACATTTACTACAACTACAACAAATAATTTTATTTTTTTTTTAACAGTAATCTACTACTGTAAACACTTATTCACACATAGAAAAGTTATCATCATTTGTCAAAAAAAAAAAAAAAAAAANAACCATGGCCGTCGCACAATTTTGTTGTCCTTCGAATTGCCGGGTTATTCAGCCTCCAGTACTGATGATGATATTTGTAGTTTTAATTTTTTTTTATTATTAAACTACAAAAATCACAATATATAAAACTTTGAGCTATTTTGTATTGTTGAATAAAATTAATATTCAATTTTTCTTTTGTTTATTTATTTATTATTATTATTTTTTTTAAATTTTCATTATTAATAACAATATATATTTATTTGGCTGGTTATATTATTGTTGTTAATGCACAAAATACACTAAATAAATAGAGAGAAAAAAAAAATAATAAACTAACAGCAGCAAATGTTAAAATAATCCAGCCGCGACACCAGATTCAGCCGCACTGGTCTTGGTTTTTCGACCGTGCCTCACTTAACTTCGGTTAAACTCGGTTATTTTTCAATACTTCGTGTATCATCGTAAGCGCTCGGTTATTCGTATAGCCTTGTTGAGTGTGTGCCAACAATTGCCCGCCCCGTTGTTCGGCAATACTCGGTTAATATCGTTATATTTTATCTCTCTTTCTCATATACATTTATTTATTTTTTCTTTTTTTTTTTTTTTTTTCTCATTTTATTCAGCTCACATGACGCTTGTGTCAGTGTGTGTTGAAGATATGTATATGTGTGTGTGCTCAATCACACACTAACACGATAATACCCTTCTTTTTTTCTCTTCTCTCTTTGCAACTTCCCCCTTGCCCTTATCTTCCTCTTGATGCTTTCACTAGTACCACACATACATCACATACCATTCCATGATATCCATTATATATATTTTGTGTGTGTGTGTGTGTGTGTATTTTACTCGTTCTCTCTTTTGATGCGTAAGCACTATCTCGTTTTGTCTAACGCTTTAAAATCATTGTTGTATTGTGTATATATATATTTTTTTTTTTCATCTCACTCTTTTCTTCCTTCATCGTGCTATTGCATATATATGTATTAAATAAAGAGAAAAAAAAATTCATACAATACGCAAGCGCAAACTTGAATGTGCACACGTGAGGATGACCCTGCTGTTTCTGCCGCACAACAACGCGACTAGGTGGGTGGGAATAACACTCCCAGGGATGTACATATACATTTTTTTTTTTGTTATTTATATTAGCTTTTTATATATTGTATTCTAACATTCTTCTTTTTCGTAATTATTGTCAACGACAATGACAAATACCTGTCTTATTATGATAAAATAAAAAAAATTTATTTTTGGAGTATTTTAGAAATCATGAAATATTTTGTGTTTATATTTGATTTTTTAGAAAAAAAAAAATAACAATGTTATTGTTGATTATTGTAGGATATATTTTTTAACATAAACATGATGAAAAATTAGGAAAAAAATTGATAAATAAATTAGATAGGGGCTCCTTAAGTTTCCAAGTACAACCGTGAGTTATGTAGATACGCGCGTGTTCCATATGCGAGTACACACAAAAGAACCAAGNACAATTGAAATAGACAAAAAAAAAAAAAGAAGAAGAAGAATAAGAAGAAGAAGAGGAGATGGTTCTGGCTGGCGGCGGTTTGTCGGTTATAGGTGGTATGGTAGACGGGTAAAGAGAGTAAAGATTGGTAGAAATGAGAGGGAAAAAAAATTAAAAAAAAAGGATAGAGCTGGATGTTATATGATTGCATGAATATAACCAAGATGAACCAGCCAAGATCCAATGAGTTTGACAAAGACAACACATGGTAAAAAAAAAATAAAAAAAAAAAGAGTGAAAATGGAGAAACAGAAAAAGACAATATATACCGCGATCTTTACCAACACCAAGGCCGTGCCTCGGTATTTCAACGCGCGCGCGCATACACACATTTTGACTAACACACAAATAAATATCATATAGGTATATATAAAATGTTTTTTTGAAAAATCAATAGAATACGAGAAAAACCTTTGTTGCGCGCTAGAGCGCCAACGAATAGAGTGTCTGTGCTTTAACTCAGTTGTCTCATGGTATGCTCTCAAAAACTTTAACTCCCCGTTGAGACTCACATGTTGTACAACTTAGATAAGCTTCAATTCCATATGCTTCAAATCATGTATCCTTAAAACATACCCACATACACACTCTAAAAGAAAAACTATATCAAGTAAAATTTCTAAAAATAATAATTGTTTAAAAATAAATACAAGTTGTTATTTATTTTTTAACAAATAAATGGGTTAAAAGAATCGAAAAAGAAAAAAACGAATTCGAAAAAGGATCAGAAGGATTATATTGGGTAAATTTTACAAAGAAACATGAAGGATATTCATCAGTGAACATAGATTAGAGCTTTGTACAATTTTATTTGTTCTTGAAGTTATTTTTTTTTTTTAACATGTTATACAGAGTCACCACTAAACCACCAACACCACCAATCATGAAAGTCTGGATGTATGATAAAATGGGTTATATTGTATTTTAAATATATCGGAAAATTCAGATGTAATTTTTGAGTATCCTGATCATGTGGTTTTAAATACCTTGCAAATTTTATTATCATTTTTTTTTTCTTTTTCTTTTTTTAACTTTCACCCTTGTTATGCTTTTTTTTGACTCAGCCCAATGGCCCAGATATAAAATACACTTAATCATCAAATCTCAACGAAGCCAAAAAAAAAAAAAATATATATGAATAATATATATATAATAAAATTATAACATGGGTTTTATTATTATCTGAACGACTGTTGCTGGATCGAAGCATGGTAGAAAAAAAAAGAATAAATTTATGAATTTTTAACGAAGCAAAATGAGGTCACATACTGATTTTTTTTTTTTACATATTGCGTGAAAATTTGTGTTGAACATGTAGCCTATTTATGACAAAGAGAATAATTATTTATTACAAAAGAAAAAAAAAATTAAAGGGTGTAACTTTTGTTGTATTTGAAATGAATATTTAAATGAGTAAGGGATGACTCGTGGCTGTTTGACCCGAGGGGTTAATCATTATACTAAATTATATATATGACGTCATAACTGCAAAATATATACATTGAAAAATAATCCCTTTTTTACGTAATTATTTCTAATTTTTTTATAAGTTTTTCTGGTATTTGTCTGGTATTTCGAAATTTCGAAAATCAAAGCTTAAATGCGGTGAAGTTTTTAATTTATTACTAACGTGATAAATGTTTTTTTTTTTTTTGACTTTAATATTGTTTTTAGTGTTGGTTAATTGTTTAAAATTTTATATAGTATTTCAATAGAAAAGAGATTAAAAAATATATAGAATTTATTTTGGGACTTGAAGACATCTGACCGACCGTTGTATTTCGATCTGAAACTCGAGCCAATTTTGGAGTAATTACAAAGTTATCCGGATAAATATTTTCAACGGGAATATATAGTTTAATTTAACGGAAAAATATATTGTCAATTATACATTATTATTTATTATATTATCATTAAAAAATGTAAAATTTAATGTTAATATTAATTATTGTTAAATTTTTGATTGACAATAGTTTTTAAAATAATTTAAAAATAGATAATAATTATTTATAATTTTTTTTAGTAGAAAAAAAAAATAAAATACGTCAATTAGTAGATGTTTTTATGTTTTTCAAAAATATATATATATATATTTTTTTTTTAAAAAACATATATCACATTGACTGATACTTTAAAAATATCTAAATTTTTTTTTCCCAAAAGTGACACTCATAAATTTATTTTATTACTACAAATTCCAGAGAAGCTATATATGATAAACTTGTAACATTCCAAGTCAATCTTTCAACCCTTTTTCACCCTTATTCTTTGATCGACAAATCACTATAGAAAGTACAAATTAAAACACATCTAAATTGCAATCTTTGTTACGTAAAATTTTGTCTGCGTTACATTTCTCGTTGTTAAAAATTTTGTAATCAATCCAACTATCCACTCCAATCACTAGTTTTTATTTTCCTCTAATTATCGCAAAAAAAAAAAAAATTAATTATTGTTAAATAATCTATAAAAAAAACAACAATCAATAATACTGTTTTTTTTTTTTAAATCATTCAATTTAATATCAAGTTTTATTATTATTATTATTTTCATTTTTATTATACCAGAAAAATTAATTTTTGCTAATAATTTTTCTGGAATAAATAATGCACCGCTACCTTTTCCTCTGTTATATGGGTAAAATTTTTAGTGAATCGATCTTATGTAATTTCCATTTTGTTGTTTCAGTTTGTCATCATAATAAACAGTTAAATATTCATATTCAACTTGTGTCTTAGACATATCACGTTCAAGTGTAACCCTTATTTTTAATTGCCTTTTACGATTTCTTGATATTTCTGCTGCTTTTTCGATAAATTTATAAGTTATACCTGTTTCTCTAACGCAATAACAAATCATGTCTGGTGAATTTTCAAGAACTTTAATGGCTGATTCATCAGTAATTTTATTGCTGAATGGTAACTTTAAATGTGTTAAATTTTTGAGCAATTTAATTGAGGAGTCAGTTGCATCATTGAAGCCGTCAAATCTAAGATATTTTAAATTATTTATCTTTGTACATGTAACGATACTAGTATCGGTTAACGATACACATGATACAACTAGTGTATGTAATCGTTTCATAGTATTAGCAACAGTAAATATACAATCATCGGAAATTTCCCAACCACGAATATCTAATTTCTCGATTCTGTTAATAAGCTCTTCAACATTAATATTAATTACAATGTAGCAAGCGTGGTCACTATTGGTCACTATTGTTTTAGAATTTTTCAAATAGTCGCCCATACTTTTGGGACATTGTACACCAGCTATTCCAAATTTTCTTAAGGCCTTCAGTTGAGAAATCACCTACAAAAAAAATAATTCAGGTAAAAAACTTATGTAAAGAATAAAAAAAAAATTATATATTTTTCCATAAGATAATATATTTAAAGTTTAAGTTACATACACTAGTCATTTCTTCTGGAAAATGAGCCGTTTCAAGAAGGAGATCAGGCCAATTTGAAATATTGAGATCAGTCAATGTATCAGCAACGTTTATTAATGAATTAATTAAAGTTGTAGGTATTAATGGATATGGTTTTTCAAAACAACGATGAAGTATAATTTTCAATACTTTTAGCTTAGAAAGATGTGAAAATGCATTATCCAATATTGCATCATCAATTTTTTCGATTCTTATTCGAAGTTTTACGAGATTTTGACAATATTCACTAATAACTGGTAATATGTTACAACGAGCATAGACTGACAAGTCTAATTCTGTTAAATAACGACCACATTTATAAAGCAGTGATTTCAAAAAAGTGAATTGTCCATCGATCGTTGGATAATTTCTCTTTAAAAAATGTTGATTCTCATCATATTCCCAATGAGTTAGTTCAAGTTTTTTGACATTAAACCAAGAATAATCAAGGGCTCTTTTCCATTTTTTGCATACTAAAAAAATAAATCAATCGTCATTACTATATAATAGATTTTTAAATAAAATAATTTATCATACCCAATGCAATTTTTGGTCTTTCACATGCTGGCACATACATGAATATTTCTGCCAGGCAATCATCATTAACACACTCATTTATCATCATATTTTTAGCGTATAAATCATCATCAACATCATCGTCATTGTGAGAGTATATCTTTAAAAAAAATAATCAAATATTAATATTTAATTTACAAGCATGGGTTGCAGACTACTGCATTTTTTTTAATTGAACTAACCTTATTTTTTTTTTTGCTCAAGGAACGTGTTATAATTTGACTTGGAGCGTAATATTTTTTTACAAAGTTTTTTTTCAACCCTGATTTACGTATCATCTTGAGCTGACTCATATTTGATCAAATTAATAATCGGTATCCACTATATAACCAAGTTTTAGTTTAATATTTTTGTATCTCAATATAAACTTATATGCCAGAAATCAGGGGTATAGCACGCGCGTGTATTTCGGTATAGGGAAACATACATACAAAACAAATACAATGTATCTATATAATAGAGATCAGCTGTTAACTGTCACAGATAGAAAAAAATAAAAGTAAAAGACGGTTAATAAAATAGAAACTTTTATGAATAGGTTGTAGATAAATAAATTGTGTCATATCATGTAATACATGAGGAGGCAATTTTTAAATAATATAAATTCATTTAATTCAATAATTAAAAATTTTAAAGGATATTTGTTGTTTAAATGTTAATATAGCGCCTATAATGCAGTATGCACACGATCACACAAGATTTTCCTCAAAGATCTTGTATATACCTATCCAGCAACTAATTAAAATATATGGATAAATAATATTAAATAAAAACCGAATACCATTTTTTTTTTATTTCAATAAAAATGATCATTCTCACAATGTACGTGTATAATGAATTAATTATTTATATACCTACATATTAGAAGAGAAAAAAAAAAAAAAAGAAAATTTTGTTTTTATTATACCAGAAAATTAGTTGTAGATAATTTTTCTAGCACAAATAACCCACCACTACCTTCTATTAGCATAATAATATTCATTATGATATAATATATATTATAATATAATTACATATAATAAAGTATTACACTCCCAGAGTGTTAAATTTGTAAAATTTTCTATCAATCTAGTATACTATCTAATTTTTATTTTTTTGTATTTCGTATTCATAATAATTAACTGTTAAATATTCATATTTAATTTGTAGGTTTGGTGAATCAGGGTCAAGTGTAGTATCTACTATTAATTTTCTTCCACGATTTCTCGATATTTCGGCTGCTTTTTCAATAAATTGTTGATGATATTGTAATTCATCCTGAATTTTATGCTGGTACATTGTACAATGATCTTGCTATTTTAAAACTTGATCATGATGTCAACTTTAAAGAAAATCCTCACATAGTATCAGCTTGTTTGCCAAATCGTCATGATGACTTCACTGGTGCAAGGTAAATACATTATTTTGTTTTTTATATAAATAAATAAATGTAAATTAATTAATAAATGTAATTTAATTAATTAGATGTTGGACAACTGGATGGGGTAAAGATGCTTTTGGTGGTTTTGGAAAATATCAAAATATCTTGAAGGAAGTTGATGTGCCTGTTGTTAGCAATGCAATTTGTGAAAATCAAATGAGAAAAACAAGACTTGGTCCAAGTTTTAATTTACATCCAGGTTTTATTTGTGCTGGTGGTGAAAAAGGAAAAGATGCATGCAGAGGTGCTGGTGGTGGTCCAATGGTTTGTGAACGTCATGGTTCATGGCAATTGGCTGGTGTTGTTTCATGGGGAATTGGATGTGGTGAACAAGCACTTCCTGGTGTTTATTCTCGTGTCAGTTATTGTCATGATTGGATACAACAATATGTTGAACGTCAATATTACTAAACATTCAATTATCATCAACAACATAATCAATCATTTTTTATTTATGAAAACCGTTAAATTATATATTAATCAACTTGTTTTTTTTATTTTAACAAGTTAATGGACTTCTAACTTTTTTTAATCTTAAATAATTTACAAATTTAGTTTTAATATTAAAGATATAATAATATTAATTAATTTACCTTGGATTTTTACTTATACATTCACAATGAGATACATTTTGTTGTTTTAATAATTTTTTTGGAGCCGATGATTTACTTTTATGGAGTCGACCATGACGTGGATGACACTCAAAATAATCATTTTCCTAAAAGCAAAAATAACTTGATTATATACTTATCATTTTTTGGAATTATTTCCAAATCAATGCAACTTACCATTTTTATTTATTATAAAAAAATAAAATCTTTAGATTATATCAAAAAATAAATACAAAATAATAAATAAATAAATTAGTTTTGTTGACAAAAAAAAATATAGAAAATAAAAAACAACATGAGCGTCATGAAGTATGCAAATTAAACATTTCGTACGTCAAGCCTTTATAATGTTTTTAATATTATATAAAAAATCGATGTGGCTAATTGTTTATTCGTACAAAAAAATTAAAAGACGAAAAAACGTTCTTGATTTTTCTTCAAGATACAATAAAATTTGTATACGAGCTATTCTGCAAATAAATAAAATATATGGATAAATGATATTAGAAAAAAATATAAATATACCATTTTTTTTTTCTTTAATAAAAGCATTTATTTTTGCATAATAGTTATACAGGTAGTGGTCAATTCATTATTTATGTAGTCACATAGAAAGAAAATCAAAAAAATTAAAACATAAAAAAAACAAAACAAAAATAAAACCAAAAAACAAAAAAATTATTTTCATTTTTATTATACCAGAAAAATTAATTGTTGCTAATAATTTTTCTGGAATAAATAATGCACCGCTACCTTTTCCTCTAATTGTTATATGGGTAAAATTTTTAATGAATCGATCTTATGTAATTTCCATTTTGTTGTTTCTATCATAATAAACAGTTAAATATTCATATTCAACTTGTGTCTTAGACATATCTCGTTCAAGTGTAACCCGTATTTTTAATTGCCTTTTACGATTTCTTGATATTTCTGCTGCTTTTTCGATAAATTTATAAGTTATACCTGTGTCTCTAACGCAATAACAAATCATGTCTGGTGAATTTTCAAGAACTTTAATGGCTGATTCATCAGTAATTTTATTGCTGTATGGTAACTTTAAATGTGTTAAATTTTTGAGCAATTTAATTGAGGAGTCAGTTGCATCATTGAAGCCGTCAAATCTAAGATATTTTAAATTATTTATCTTTGTACATGTAACGATACTAGTATCGGTTAACGATACACATGATACAACTAGTGTATGTAATCGTTTCATAGTATTAGCAACAGTAAATATACAATCATCGGAAATTTCCCAACCACGAATATCTAATTTCTCGATTCTGTTAATAAGCTCTTCAACATTAATATTAATTACAATGTAGCAAGCGTGGTCACTATTGGTCACTATTGTTTTAGAATTTTTCAAATAGTCGCCCATACTTTTGGGACATTGTACACCAGCTATTCCAAATTTTCTTAAGGCCTTCAGTTGAGAAATCACCTACAAAAAAAATAATTCAGGTAAAAAACTTATGTAAAGAATAAAAAAAAAATTATATATTTTTCCATAAGATAATATATTTAAAGTTTAAGTTACATACACTAGTCATTTCTTCTGGAAAATGAGCCGTTTCAAGAAGGAGATCAGGCCAATTTGAAATATTGAGATCAGTCAATGTATCAGCAACGTTTATTAATGAATTAATTAAAGTTGTAGGTATTAATGGATATGGTTTTTCAAAACAACGATGAAGTATAATTTTCAATACTTTTAGCTTAGAAAGATGTGAAAATGCATTATCCAATATTGCATCATCAATTTTTTCGATTCTTATTCGAAGTTTTACGAGATTTTGACAATATTCACTAATAACTGGTAATATGTTACAACGAGCATAGACTGACAAGTCTAATTCTGTTAAATAACGACCACATTTATAAAGCAGTGATTTCAAAAAAGTGAATTGTCCATCGATCGTTGGATAATTTCTCTTTAAAAAATGTTGATTCTCATCATATTCCCAATGAGTTAGTTCAAGTTTTTTGACATTAAACCAAGAATAATCAAGGGCTCTTTTCCATTTTTTGCATACTAAAAAAATAAATCAATCGTCATTACTATATAATAGATTTTTAAATAAAATAATTTATCATACCCAATGCAATTTTTGGTCTTTCACATGCTGGCACATACATGAATATTTCTGCCAGGCAATCATCATTAACACACTCATTTATCATCATATTTTTAGCGTATAAATCATCATCAACATCATCGTCATTGTGAGAGTATATCTTTAAAAAAAATAATCAAATATTAATATTTAATTTACAAGCATGGGTTGCAGACTACTGCATTTTTTTTAATTGAACTAACCTTATTTTTTTTTTTGCTCAAGGAACGTGTTATAATTTGACTTGGAGCGTAATATTTTTTTACAAAGTTTTTTTTCAACCCTGATTTACGTATCATCTTGAGCTGACTCATATTTGATCAAATTAATAATCGGTATCCACTATATAACCAAGTTTTAGTTTAATATTTTTGTATCTCAATATAAACTTATATGCCAGAAATCAGGGGTATAGCACGCGCGTGTATTTCGGTATAGGGAAACATACATACAAAACAAATACAATGTATCTATATAATAGAGATCAGCTGTTAACTGTCACAGATAGAAAAAAATAAAAGTAAAAGACGGTTAATAAAATAGAAACTTTTATGAATAGGTTGTAGATAAATAAATTGTGTCATATCATGTAATACATGAGGAGGCAATTTTTAAATAATATAAATTCATTTAATTCAATAATTAAAAATTTTAAAGGATATTTGTTGTTTAAATGTTAATATAGCGCCTATAATGCAGTATGCACACGATCACACAAGATTTTCCTCAAAGATCTTGTATATACCTATCCAGCAACTAATTAAAATATATGGATAAATAATATTAAATAAAAACCGAATACCATTTTTTTTTTATTTCAATAAAAATGATCATTCTCACAATGTACGTGTATAATGAATTAATTATTTATATACCTACATATTAGAAGAGAAAAAAAAAAAAAAAGAAAATTTTGTTTTTATTATACCAGAAAATTAGTTGTAGATAATTTTTCTAGCACAAATAACCCACCACTACCTTCTATTAGCATAATAATATTCATTATGATATAATATATATTATAATATAATTACATATAATAAAGTATTACACTCCCAGAGTGTTAAATTTGTAAAATTTTCTATCAATCTAGTATACTATCTAATTTTTATTTTTTTGTATTTCGTATTCATAATAATTAACTGTTAAATATTCATATTTAATTTGTAGGTTTGGTGAATCAGGGTCAAGTGTAGTATCTACTATTAATTTTCTTCCACGATTTCTCGATATTTCGGCTGCTTTTTCAATAAATTGTTGATGATATTGTAATTCATCCTGAATTTTATGCTGGTACATTGTACAATGATCTTGCTATTTTAAAACTTGATCATGATGTCAACTTTAAAGAAAATCCTCACATAGTATCAGCTTGTTTGCCAAATCGTCATGATGACTTCACTGGTGCAAGGTAAATACATTATTTTGTTTTTTATATAAATAAATAAATGTAAATTAATTAATAAATGTAATTTAATTAATTAGATGTTGGACAACTGGATGGGGTAAAGATGCTTTTGGTGGTTTTGGAAAATATCAAAATATCTTGAAGGAAGTTGATGTGCCTGTTGTTAGCAATGCAATTTGTGAAAATCAAATGAGAAAAACAAGACTTGGTCCAAGTTTTAATTTACATCCAGGTTTTATTTGTGCTGGTGGTGAAAAAGGAAAAGATGCATGCAGAGGTGCTGGTGGTGGTCCAATGGTTTGTGAACGTCATGGTTCATGGCAATTGGCTGGTGTTGTTTCATGGGGAATTGGATGTGGTGAACAAGCACTTCCTGGTGTTTATTCTCGTGTCAGTTATTGTCATGATTGGATACAACAATATGTTGAACGTCAATATTACTAAACATTCAATTATCATCAACAACATAATCAATCATTTTTTATTTATGAAAACCGTTAAATTATATATTAATCAACTTGTTTTTTTTATTTTAACAAGTTAATGGACTTCTAACTTTTTTTAATCTTAAATAATTTACAAATTTAGTTTTAATATTAAAGATATAATAATATTAATTAATTTACCTTGGATTTTTACTTATACATTCACAATGAGATACATTTTGTTGTTTTAATAATTTTTTTGGAGCCGATGATTTACTTTTATGGAGTCGACCATGACGTGGATGACACTCAAAATAATCATTTTCCTAAAAGCAAAAATAACTTGATTATATACTTATCATTTTTTGGAATTATTTCCAAATCAATGCAACTTACCATTTTTATTTATTATAAAAAAATAAAATCTTTAGATTATATCAAAAAATAAATACAAAATAATAAATAAATAAATTAGTTTTGTTGACAAAAAAAAATATAGAAAATAAAAAACAACATGAGCGTCATGAAGTATGCAAATTAAACATTTCGTACGTCAAGCCTTTATAATGTTTTTAATATTATATAAAAAATCGATGTGGCTAATTGTTTATTCGTACAAAAAAATTAAAAGACGAAAAAACGTTCTTGATTTTTCTTCAAGATACAATAAAATTTGTATACGAGCTATTCTGCAAATAAATAAAATATATGGATAAATGATATTAGAAAAAAATATAAATATACCATTTTTTTTTTCTTTAATAAAAGCATTTATTTTTGCATAATAGTTATACAGGTAGTGGTCAATTCATTATTTATGTAGTCACATAGAAAGAAAATCAAAAAAATTAAAACATAAAAAAAACAAAACAAAAATAAAACCAAAAAACAAAAAAATTATTTTCATTTTTATTATACCAGAAAAATTAATTGTTGCTAATAATTTTTCTGGAATAAATAATGCACCGCTACCTTTTCCTCTAATTGTTATATGGGTAAAATTTTTAATGAATCGATCTTATGTAATTTCCATTTTGTTGTTTCTATCATAATAAACAGTTAAATATTCATATTCAACTTGTGTCTTAGACATATCTCGTTCAAGTGTAACCCGTATTTTTAATTGCCTTTTACGATTTCTTGATATTTCTGCTGCTTTTTCGATAAATTTATAAGTTATACCTGTGTCTCTAACGCAATAACAAATCATGTCTGGTGAATTTTCAAGAACTTTAATGGCTGATTCATCAGTAATTTTATTGCTGTATGGTAACTTTAAATGTGTTAAATTTTTGAGCAATTTAATTGAAGAGTCAGTGGCATCATTAAAGCCGTCAAATTCAAGATATTTTAAATTATTCATCTTTGTACATGTAACGATACTAGTATCGGTTAACGATACACATGATACAACTAGTGTATGTAAACGTTTCATAGTATTAGCAACAGTAAATATACAATCATCGGAAATTTCCCAACCACGAATATCTAATTTCTCGATTCTGTTAATAAACTCTCCAACATGAATTTTAATTCCAAGGTAGCAAGCGTGGTCACTATTGGTTTTTATTGTTTTAGAATTTTTCAAATAGTCGCGCATACTTTTGGGACATAGTACACCAGCCATTCCAAATTTTCTTAAGGCCTTCAGTTGAGAAATCACCTACAAAAAACATAATTCAGGTAAAAAACTGATGTAAAGAATAAAAAAAAATTATATATTTTTGCAATAGATAATATATTTAAAGTTTAAGTTACATACACTTGTCATTTCTTCTGGAAATTGAGCCGTTTCAAGAAGGAGATCAGGCCAATTTGAAATATTGAGATCAGTCAATGTATCAGCAACGTTTATTAATGAATTAATTAAAGTTGTAGGTACTGGTGGATCTGCTTTATTCAAATAACGATGAAGTATAATTTTCAATACTTTTAGCTTAGAGAGATGTGAAAATGCATTATCTAATATTGCATCATCAATATTTTCGATTCTTATTCGAAGTTTTACGAGATTTTGACAATATTCACTAATAACTGGCAATATGTTACAATGAGCATAGACTGACAAGTCTAATTCTGTTAAATAACGACCACATTTATAAAGCAGTGATTTCAAAAAAGTGAATTGTCCATCAATCGTTGGATATTTTCTCTTTAAAAAATGTGGATACTCGTCATATTCCCAATGAGTTAGTTCAAGTTTTTTGACATTGAACCAAGAATAATCAAGGACTCTCTTCCATTTTTTGCATACTAAAAAAAAAAAAAATTAATCGTCATTACTAAATATATATTATATTACTAATTATAATAGACTTTTAAATAAAATAATTTATCATATACCCAATGCAATTTTTGGTCTTTCACATGCTGGCACATACATGAATATTTCACCAAGACAATCATCATTAACACGCTCAATTATTATTATATCTTTGGCGTATAAATCATCAACATCTTCATCATCATAGTGAGAGTATATCTATAAAAAGAATATAATTAAATATATATTAATATTCAATCTATCAGCTATTGTAGTTTTTTTGAACTAACCTTATTATTTTTTTTGCTTAAGGAACGTGTTATAATTTGACTTGGCTTTTTTATCAAGCTTTTTTTCGACCCTGATTTTCGTAATCGTTTGAGCTTATTCATAGTTGATTAAATTAAAATTTGGTATCGACTATGTATAACCAAGTTTTAGTTTAATATTTTTTTATCTTTATCGGTGTCTCAACGCTATAGAAATCTCATGCAAGTTCTTGCAGCAAGATCTTATTGTTCCATTGGCTGTGATCAGCTGTGATAGTTGGTGATAGCAGAGAGAAGACTTCTCTTTGGTGATAGTCTTGCAAGGCTTTTTAAGGCTGATTTTCACCAAAATTCTAGTAATTATCTAGTGATGATAAATGATAATTGATAAATAGATCTTGATTCTTGCTACAACGTAAAATTTTTTCGTGACAAACTGCGATTTTACATGTCTTGTTAAAAAATTTGCAATCAATCCAACTATCGACTCCAATTACTATAGTTTTTATTTCCCTCTAATTATTACAAAAAAAAATAATTAATTATTGTTAAATAGTCTATCAAAAAAAAAGCCAATAAATGATACTGTTTTTCTTTTTAAATCATTTAATTTAATATCAATTTTTTGCAAAAGTTTAACGACCTCAGTATTACTTATTTATTTATTTTAATTTTTTTTTTATATTCTTTTTATATAAATATATATATATACTTGTCATCGACAAGACTGGGGTAAACACCTGTCGTTCGACAATTAGCCTCATATTTTATACGTAGTAATTCAAAAGTGTGACCTTTTTTTTTTTTTCTTTTTTATTTCACTTAATTCAAGCTCGACAACTTTTCTATATATATATATTTGGGACCCCCTTGAAAAATGTAAAAAAATAAAAATATATATTCACATTAAAATAACATATACACACACGCAATATTACCTTCCCCCTTTTTGATATTCGCATTCGATGTATAGACCGGTTTAGATTGCGAGAACTTTATGAATGAATTTTTTTTTTTTTTTNNATTTTTTTTTTTTTTTTTTTTTTTTGAGTCAAGTGTCAGCGTGGGGTATATTTTATATATTATCTTTCTCTTTTTATATATGTTGTCCCCTTTTTCATCATGCCGTTAACTCGATTAACACTTTTTTTTTTATTATTTTTTTTTCACCCTCAACACGTACTCATTCATCGATTCAATGTTTTTATTTATTTTTTTTTTATTTTTACACCATTATTTTCTTGTTGCCATTCACACGACAATATTGTTTACTTTTTATCAATGGTTTTTTTTAATTTTCAAATTATTATTTGCTACTGTTAATTGTCCGTGGAAAAAAATTTATTTCATTTCAATGATTTTTTAAATGGAATTAAATTTGTTTGATAGAATATTTATTAGATTTTTGTGTGACAGGTCTTTTGAATGATTAATTGTGAAAAAATTATTTTTATAAATTTCTATAATTTTATTAAGGGATTATTGATTTTTTCTAGAGTCAAATTTTGAAAATAAAATAATAAAATTAACAGAATAAATATTTTTCATCTCTTTGAATTATTTTTTTAATGAAAAATATAAATTTTAATGTTAATTTTTAGATTTAATGTCTTTGCCTTGTAATGATTTGTTAAATTAATTTAAATCTAAAATCAAATGTCCATCTGGAATCAGAGAAGATTGTCAACCACACTTCACCCTTTCATTTGCATAATAATCAAATTTAATTATCACACATTAACAGAAGCTACTAATTCCAAATTATATCATCAAAAACTTGTCTATAAAAAACAAGTATTAAAAAAAAAATAAACAAAAATAAAACTATTAAATAAATAAATACAACTTGCAGTATTTAAAATAAAACAATATTTTTATTTTCAAGTAAACTATTGTTCCAAGTGTTAATTACACTTGACATTGTTATTATTTATAAAAAAATTAATTTAATTTAAGCATCATTACGATTTTGTCTCATGCGAAAGTATCCTCTTCTTGGATCCCGACTAGTTGGTAAATCACATTCACCACCAGCATATGGTAAACCAGGTTTATTAAATTGCAACAAACCAGAAGGTACTGGCATAGATCCAATCAAACAATTGACATGAGTCAATCTTGACATTGCAAGTGGAGTATTAATATATATTTTTTTATTTTCCATATCTACACCTCTTATGATACCTGAAAATAAAATAACAAAACAATATTATTATCAACTTAATTGCATTGCAAGTGTAATCCACAAAATATAATGATACATACCAAAACCATAGCAAGTTGGTGCAACAGCTCTTAGCAACACCTTTGGATAATCATCACAATTATCTTGAGCTTCAATGGAGACATTATCTTGATCAAAATCACAACCACAAAGACCAACAATATTACCATTCATAACAGAAAGTATTTGTGGTATTAATGGTCTATCTAATGATACATGTACTGATGAAAATGGTATTTCATATGGTACAATTTCATTGATATTTTTATCAATATTTTTATTATTATTTGATAAAATAATTCCACTTAAATATGACAACATACTTATTTCACGTTGTTGATGTGGTTCAATATTCCAACCTTCACTAAGACCACGATGATTTTCAGCTTCAGTATCTAATACATGAAATTGATGTTCACTATATTTAAGATCAAAATTTTTAACATCACACCATGAAAATGTTTGACAATTAACAGTTGATGCTGTTAAATTATAATCAAAATTATTTTTAGATTTTTTAGATATTATTTGTAATACATCTGATGGTTTTATTGAACGTATTGTATATGATATAATATCACTACCAATGCCTTTACAAAAACCCATTGTATTAACAACAACTGGATATTTATTTAACACTGATGAATCATCAAGATATTTTACAAGTTTTTCAATTCCATTAATATAATTTGTTATACAACGTGTTACATCAGCACTACCAACATAAATTTGATGATATGGTGTTTGTAAATGTGTAAAATTTGATCCAAATAGAGGTTTTTTAATAATGCTTAATGATATACAACCTGATGGAGTAAATTCAGATTGACCACAATCTAAATCCATATAAACAACTGCTTCTGTTATTTCAAGTAATTTATTAACAAGACATCTTGCTGTTGTTGATTTACCAACATTTTTACCACCAGTTATTATTATTTTAATTAATTCATTATTTTTACAACGATTATATATTCTATCAATAAATTCATTTGTTTTATCAATATTAATTGATAACTTACGACAATTTTCAGCATAAAAATTTGTTTGTAAAAAAATTTCAGCTCTTTTTTTATCAAACCATGTGTAATTTGTTGGATCTTCTATTTTTGGAAATAGTCTATGTGTACAATGTTTACTCAAAAATTTTGTTAATATATTTTCAAATGTTTGAATTGATAAAACTGACCATTCATCTGTTAAATTATTGACATGTTTTTGTAATGTATTTGCAACATGTTGATCAATGTTATCCTCAGCTAGTGCATTCCATACTTCTGATATTGAATTTTTTGATGATGATGATGATGATGTTGTTGTTTCAATTGTAACTAAACTTGATCCACGTGTTGAATAAACTTTAACTGGTTTAATTGTGTTTGTTTTATCAAGTGTTGAACCGTATATTTTAACTGCTCCATAAAGTACTTTAATTTTTAATTTACCATGAAATGAAAATTTTGTATTTGGTTCAATGATACAAATAACTTTATTGTCTAATGTATAAAAATGAGGAAAATTAACCTCATCAACATTGTCATCATCTTGGATATTATCTACAGTTGTTTCAAATTCATTTGTTGTTGTATCCACAACATTGTCATTATCATCTTCATTAAATGTGCTGTCAAGAATCATAGATTCATCAAGTTCATTATGACTTACATTTAATTGTTTATTTAATTTTCTTTTTTTATTTAACTTTTTTTTTGGAGTTATATCTGAATTTGTTTTTTTAATTCTCACAAACTCACCAGCGTCAAATTTTTCATCTGATTTCTTTACTTTATTTTTAATCTTCATGTTTAATTCAAATTTATAATATTTATATTATTATTTATTGTTGTTTTTTATGAGTTTATTTAACAATTTTTAGTAACCAAACGTATGTGTTGATATAAACACGTGTTGTTGTAATAAAATCACAAATGGCTGACTTTTAAGCGCGATTATTTGAATAAACTTCAAAAAAGTTACATAAAGTTTACATGGCTAAAACAATATTTAAATTAATTAAATAATTGACAAAAACACCTGCATAATAATTATAACAATATGACAAAAAAATATATTTAAAAAATAAATTACAATTATTTTATTTTTAATTAAAAATAAAATAATCAAATCTGGTTTTTTATTATTTTATTTTGCAACAAGATTTGTTTTGTTTTTTCTTATTATTTTTTCTTTAACTTGAAATATATTTAATAATTATTGAGTAATTAATAATTGTTAATAATAATTGACAATAATAATATAATATAATAAATAATACATAAAATCAAAGATGGTTGACTTGACACATGTAAACTTAAAATTGCGACAACTTTGATGAAAACGAGCTTTATTTTCTGGACCATATGATTTTTGTTTTTGTTTATTTTTTTATTTCTTCTGATTTCTTCTACAAAAAACTCATTGTTATTGTTAATTTGTCCTAGTTGACGGTTAAGTAAACAACTAAATTAGAATTTTATAAATAAACAATATAAAATATGGATGAAAAACAATTAATAAATGAAATTTGTCAATTAAAAAAATTGCTAAAAGAAAAAGAGGATGAACTTGCTAAAATTCAATATGACAAACAGCCAATGCAAAAAAATGAATTAAATAATGAAGAAATTGCAAGATACAGTAGACAAATATTAATGCCAGAAATTGGAGTAAAAGGTCAAGTGAAACTTAAAAAATCATCTGTATTAATTGTTGGAGCTGGTGGTTTAGGATGTCCATCAAGTTTATATCTTGCTGGAGCTGGAGTTGGACATATTGGAATTGTTGATTATGATGAAATTGAAATAACAAATCTCCATAGGCAATTGTTGTTTACAATTAGTGATATTAAAACTTCAAAAGTTGATGCTGCTGCTCATCATTTAACAAGGTAAATTGTGTAAACAAATTGAATGTCATAATAAATATTATAATAATAATTTAAATTATTATTTCAGACGAAATGCAAATGTCCAAGTAACACCATACAAAATTCAATTAGACAGTAGCAATGTACTGGATATAATTAAAAATTATGATGTTGTTTTGGATGCAACAGACAATGTTCCAACAAGATATTTGTTAAATGATGCTTGTGTTTTTTCTGGCAAGCCTTTGGTATCAGCATCAGCACTAAAAATGGAAGGACAATTAACTGTTTATAATTATGATGATGGACCATGTTACAGATGTATCTATCCAAAACCACCACCACCAGAAACTGTGACAAATTGTGGTGATGGTGGTGTACTTGGTGCAGGTAAAAAAAAAATCAATAATAATTTAAATTAACAAATTATTAATTATCATTTTTGTTTTACAATTACAGTTGTTGGAACAATTGGTGTATTACAAGCTCTTGAAGCTTTAAAAATAATTTTAAATATGGCAGGTGTTTTATCACAAAGACTCTTACTCTTCGATGGTACTGAATCAATATTTAGAAATATTCGTTTACGTTCTAAAAATAATAATTGCCAAGTGTGTAGTACAAGTCCCAGCATAACAAAATTACAAGATTATGAAGAATTTTGTGGCAGCAAAGCAAATGACAAAGATCCAAATTTAAAACTTGTTGATGATAATGATAGAATAACAGTTGATGAGTATAATAAAATAATCAATTCATCAATTAAACATGTACTTGTTGATGTTAGATCAATTGAAGAATTTGATATTTGTCATCTTAATGATGCTATTAATATTCCTTACACAAATATGAAACAAAAATCAACTGAAAAAACAGCACATGATTTGATACAAAAAATATTGGAGCTTGATGAAAAACAAAATGGTAAGAAATACATTTCTATTCAACTGAATAATGAAACAATGATTTATCAACTTTGTTTATTTTAATTTCAGTATATTTAATATGTCGACGAGGAAATGATTCACAAAGAGCAACAAAACTTTTACGAGATTCATTAAAAAATAAAACAAATATTGATTTAAAAAGAATCAAAGATATAGCTGGTGGTATTAATGCTTGGAGTCGTATCATTGATCCATCATTTCCAATTTATTAAATAGATTTCCAGTACATAAATAAAAAAAACATTAAAAATTTCTTTTTTGTTAAATTCTTTTATAATGTTTAATTATATTTTTTTCAATTGTTCAAATTATATTGGCTAGTTTCAGGATGTCGATAATGAACATCAGATAAACTACGTAATTTATCAGCAGCTTGTTCTGGTGTTAAATCACGTTGTGCTTGTGCCAATAGTTCATAGCCAACCATGTGTTTTTTAATTGTTGATGAACGTAATAATGGTGGTAAATACATTCCATGAAATGTCCAGTGTTTATTATCTTTATTAATAAATTCACCAGTTGGTGCACCATGCCAACCCATTGAATATGGAAATGAACAAAGAAATAAATTATCATATCTTGTACATAATTTTTTAATTATTGATGCCAATGTCACTTGTTGATCAACACTTAAATCTTGCATTCTTGTTACTTGTTTTTTTGGTAATACAAGAGTTTCATATGGCCAAACTGCCCAATATGGAACAACAACAAGCCAATCGGAATTTTCAATAACAATACGTTCCTAAAAAAAAAATAATTAATTGTTATTTATATCAACCACATAATTATTACATTGTATAACTTGAAAATACTTGCTTTTTTTTGTAATTCTTTATCAACATAATCCATCAAAAGTGGACGTTTATTACGTAAATAATAATCACGTAGATGTTGATCTTTTCTTTGTGCTTCAAATGGTAAAAATGAACTTGACCAAATTTGACAATGTGGATGAGCATTACTACAACCCATTAATGCACCTCTATTTTCAAATATTTGTATCCAATTCCATTTTTTTCCAAGCTCATTCATTTCATTAATCCATCTAAAATTTTAAATTATAAAAATATCAATAATGAAGATAACCCTGGTGGAAATATTTCTCCGGCATTACTCTGACTTTCTCCGGCATGAGATCAATGAAGGAGACAAAAATCCAGCATTGATCTCATCTCAAATATTTCCACCAGGGGAAGATGAAGATGAGATTAAATAACTTAAAAAAAAATAAAATCATACTGTTTAATGACTTCATGAATTTCATCAACTTTCATCAATGCAATTGTGACATTTGATTTTGGATGAAAACACATGACCTTGCATGTACCTCTTGCTGAATCAATTTGAAATAATTCATCATCTGATTTTGGTGGACTTGGAGACTCTTCCAATAATGCAGGAAAGTCATTGACAAATGAATATGTCTTGTCATATTTTTCAGTAATCTGTATTATTAAATTAATTAATTTATAATATTAATTAATATTAAATTAATATAATTTATATTTTACTTTTCCATTGGCTCTTATATTTCCAGGACACAGTGGATTATTTGGATCATATTCTGGTGATTCTTCATCATTTGATGGCTCGATTTGACCACCCCATGGTCTTTTCATTCTGTGTGGACATACCAATACCCATTCTCCCTTCAAAGGATTATATCTTATATGTTGATGATCTTTTAATTTAATTTATATTTCATAAATAAACATTAGTAAATTGTTGTATTTATTTTATCATCAAGTCAACTTACCAACTGGATTAAATACAGCTTCTTGGCTAGTTGTCATTGTAACAATATTTTCAAGTTACAGAGGACATACAAATGTCAATATTACTAAAACGAAATAAAAATCATTAGAATATTATTATTATCACTTTATTTTGTTGACCTTTGATTGTGTACAAGGTCACATCTCAATTATAATTATTATGATTATTAATATTCTATCAACCATGCAAATACCAATCAAATAAATTTCTTTCTTTCCATTGGTAGGTGAATAGCATATTGGCGAATAACAGTCGAGCAGTGTTACCAGCCTCATACACGCACACATAGTTCAGTTCAGTTCAGTTGGATACTTGGGAGCTGGGGCTGGTCAGGGCTGGTTTTTTCGTCCACAATTCTTCATCCCTTAACTAACCATTTAAACCATTACTAACACGATAACTGTATTAGACGTTCATGTAAAAACGAGTTGTTAACTACTATTTTATTCACGTGCATCGGAAATCAGGTATAAAGTGCAATCAATTTATCAAGTTGTTTCCATTAAGTTTTTCGAATTCTTGTAGCTAATTAGTTCGTAATCAATTATTAAAGTAGAATAAACATACGTTTATTCAAAGCACGTGGACACGAAAATTTTCAAGGCGACAACTCTCAAATTTTGATCGTCTTTTAAATTGTTAATCATTGCTATAAATCAACGTGTAAAAATCCACGTTAATTCAAACGAAAATTAAATATGGGGACTAATCCAAGTAACATGAGTATGGAGACTGCAAATTTAAGTCCTACTACAGAATGGCTTAAAAAATTCATTACAATTTCGAAAGAAGTAAGTTTAAAATTATATATTATATTTTTGCAGCTACTGTTATTGTTTATTGTTAATTATAAATTAAATTAAATAATAAATTAATTTTTTTCTCATGTATAGCTTCAGTTATTAAAAAAATCCTTAGATGATAGACTAATGTTATCTATAGAAAATAATAATGATAATACTAATACTTACGATAAATATAAAAAAGAACGACAAGCACAGTGTAATTTGCGTATGGTTCGCATGGCTCCTCTATTTCCTAGTCAACCACGATTCGAAAAAAGTAAGAAAATAACAACACTATAATTTTAAATGATAAAAACAAAATTTTGTATTACTTTATTTATAATAATGAAAATATTTTATTAATTTTCTAGTATGTAAAGATGGGAAGAATGAGTTTCTTTCTACATGCTTTACAGCATATAGATTAAATAGCAATGAAAATGATTCAGTTGATGAATTACATGAAAAAACAAATGATTTTAAGTACCTAATTAATCTCTGTGGAAGGAATTTAACTTTTCTAGATGTAGAACAATATCCTATTTCTCAAATAATGCCAATAATCAATGCTAATTGTCCAAATCTTGAGAAGCTTTATTTAGGAATAAAAGAAATAATGAGTCAAGATTTTGAAAATTGTTTTTCTAATATGTCTCACCTTAAAGATCTGAAGATTGAATGGCAATGTGAAAACTCAACTCTACCAATGACTTTAGCCAAGTCATTAGAACAAATTGGTGGAACATTAAAAAGTTTAGAACTTTCATGTACCTTAGAAGAAAATAATATTTTCTCACCAGATTCATTGGCTTCAGTAAGTTTAAATTTTTAATAAATATTATTTAATTATTACATTACAATAAAAAATATTATTTAATTTTTGATAAATTATTTATTTATTTTCCAGGTATTTCCTCGACTAATTGCTTTGAATTGTTTAGAAATAACTGGTTTCGGACTAAGTCAACTATTACTCCAGTCGATAGGTGAAATGAAAAATTTGGTTGATCTAACTCTAGCGTCTCCTTGGCCGAATAATCATCCAATGTTGCATCCAAGAATCAATATTTATTCAATTGGGAATTTGAAAGATCTCGAGAAGTTACATATTGAGTGTTATTATGGTGTTGAAGATGAATTTTTAATAAATCTTTGTAATAATGCTAAAAAATTAAGGTATTTATATATAATTGGCACAAATATAACTGATACTGGTATGAGTGCAATTGATAATTTAGAACAATTAGAAGATTTCGATCTTGGTTTAGCTTATCGTGGTCTGCCATTAAAAAAAAATGAATTTATC
>MKYW01000140.1:162998-177014 GCA_015776835.1 Aphidius ervi | reverse complement strand
GATTGAATGGCAATGTGAAAACTCAACTCTACCAATGACTTTAGCCAAGTCATTAGAACAAATTGGTGGAACATTAAAAAGTTTAGAACTTTCATGTACCTTAGAAGAAAATAATATTTTCTCACCAGATTCATTGGCTTCAGTAAGTTTAAATTTTTAATAAATATTATTTAATTATTACATTACAATAAAAAATATTATTTAATTTTTGATAAATTATTTATTTATTTTCCAGGTATTTCCTCGACTAATTGCTTTGAATTGTTTAGAAATAACTGGTTTCGGACTAAGTCAACTATTACTCCAGTCGATAGGTGAAATGAAAAATTTGGTTGATCTAACTCTAGCGTCTCCTTGGCCGAATAATCATCCAATGTTGCATCCAAGAATCAATATTTATTCAATTGGGAATTTGAAAGATCTCGAGAAGTTACATATTGAGTGTTATTATGGTGTTGAAGATGAATTTTTAATAAATCTTTGTAATAATGCTAAAAAATTAAGGTATTTATATATAATTGGCACAAATATAACTGATACTGGTATGAGTGCAATTGATAATTTAGAACAATTAGAAGATTTCGATCTTGGTTTAGCTTATCGTGGTCTGCCATTAAAAAAAAATGAATTTATCACTGATGAATCAATTCAACGTTTATTCAATCAAAAATTGCACACTTTGGATATATCAAATTGCATGAAAATCACTGATAAAGGTGTAATTCAACTTGCTAAAAATTTACTAAATTTAGATACTTTATTTATTAGAAATACAAAGGTAACTTGGGAAGCTGTTAGAAAAATATCCGAATTATCAAAATATCGTAAAAAACGACTAGGTGTATATAAAACTTTTGAAATTGGTAATTGATCATAGTAAAATCAAATAATTTTTTTTTTTTTTTAGTCTAAATTATTTATCAATATATATGTTGATGTTCATTTCATTTTTTAAAGTTATTTAATTCATCAATTGTTTACTTATTCAATAAACAGACAGCAAAAAAGAGGAGAATAAAAATTGACTTGGATTTGTTTCATTTCTTTATTTCTTCATATATAATTACAATTGAAACACCGTTGAAATATTTTCAAATAAATTGATTATTAAAATTTTTAATATTGTTATTATTATTATTTTTATTATGACAATTATTATCGTTATTAAATTTGTATATGACTAAAATCGTCATAGAAACAAGTCCAGAGTTTGTCCTAAGGCCAAATCATTTAATCATTCTTCAATCTTTATTAATATTATACACTTTTTATTTTAAATGATATCATTTTTTTTTTTCATCAATCAATCAATCAATCAATTATTTATTTTTTTTTTAGCAAAATACAAAATTTTACAATTTACATTTTTACAAATTGACGATACTTTTCAGTCTCTTGCTTTGTTTCTTTAATTTTTTAATACTGCTTTCTTTTTTTGTTCATTCTAATATCATTGTTTATCTTTAATATTTTCTTTACTATTTTTTTTTTTTTTCTATTTTTTTTTTGCTAAACTGAATGGAATGAACTGATTGTTTGGATCATATTCTGGTGATTCTTCATCATTTGATGGCTCAATTTGACCACCCCATGGTCTTTTCGTTCTGTGTGGACATACCAATACCCATTCTCCCTTCAAAGGATTGTATCTTATATGTTGATGATCTTTTCATTTAATTTATATTTCATAAATAAACATTAGTAAATTGTTGTATTTATTTTATTATCAAATCAACTTACCAACTGGATTAAATACAGTTTCTTGGCTAGTTGTCATTGTAACAATTATTAAAGAAATATTTTCAAGTTACAGAGGACATACAAGTGTCAATATTACTACAACGAAATAAAAATCATTAGAATATTATTATTATCAGTTTATTTGTTGACCTTTGATTGTGTACAAGGTCACATCTCAATTATAATTATAATTATTATTAATATTCTATCAACAATGCAAAAAACCAATCAAATAAGTTGAAGCGAGTTCTAGGATTTATCTATACGTTCTATTGGTGGGTGTCGGTAGGTGGTAGACTGGTGATTGGTGAATAGCAATCAAGTAGTGTTATTTACTACAAAGTTACAGATGTCGTTACAGTTCAGTTCAGTTGTGTTCAGACTTCAGACCAGTTCAGACTTCAGTTGGATAGCAAAGTACAATCGACTTCATCCCCGAACAGCTGGCATTTAAATTTTAAACCATTATTTACACGATAACTTTATTATGATAGACATTCATGTATAAACGAGTTGTTAAGATTGAATACTATTTTATTCGCGTGCATTGAAACTAAGGTAATATAAAGTGCAATCAAATTATCAAGTTGTTTTTATTAATTTTTTCGAATTCTTGTTGCTAATATTACTTCGTGAACAATTATTAAAGTATAGGCTACACACACATACGCACACACGTTTCTTCAAAACACGAGGACACGAGAAAATTTTCAAGTCGACAACTCTTAAATTTTGTTCGTCTTTTAAATTGTTGATCATTGCTAAAAATCCACGTTAAGTTGATCGAAAATAAAATATAAAGACTAATCCAGGCAAGATGAATATGGAGATTGATTTAAGTCCTGCCGAATGGCTTGAAAAATTCATTATAATTTCAAAAAAAGAAGTAAGTTTTGAATTATATATTAGGTATATTTTTGTAGCTACCTTTATTGTTTATTGTAAATTAAATTAAATAATAAATTAATTTTTTTCTCATATATAGCTTGAGTTATCAAAAATATTCTCAAATGATGATGATGGTAGTGATAATGATGATTATAATGATGAAGGTGAAGATGAAGGTAGTAATTATTATGATGATGATGATGATGATGATGATGATGATGATGATGATGATGATGATGATGATGATGATGATTATAATGATGGAGATGAAGATGAAGGTTGTAATTATTATGATGATGATTGTAATTCTGATTCTGATGATGAAAACAACAAAACACTAGAAGCACAGTATGATTTGCGTATGATTAACATGGGACCTCTATTTGCTAGTCAACCACAACTCGAAAAAAGTAAGAATATTAAAACACAATAATTTTTAATGATAAAAAAAAAAAAAATTGTATTACTCTAAATATACTAATAAAAATAATTAATTAATTTTTCAGTCTGCAAAGATTGGGAGAACAGGTTTCTTCCTTCATGCTATACAAAATATTTATTTAATAGCAATGAAAATGATTCAGTAAATGAATTACATGAAAAAACAAATGATTTAAAGTACCTACTGAATCTCTGTGGATTTAATTTAACGAGTCTAGATGTATCATGTTACCCTACTTCTCAAATAATGCCAATAATCAATACTAATTGTTCAAATCTTGAGGAGCTTTGTTTAGGATTCAAAGAAATAATGAGTCAAGATTTTGAAAATTGTTTTTCTAATATGTCTCACCTTAGAGATCTGACGATTGAATGGCAATGTGAAAATTCAACTCTACCAATGACTTTAGCCAAGTCAATAGAACAAGCTGGTGGAACATTGAAAATTTTATATCTTTCATGTACATTAGAGGGCAATGATATTTTCTCACCAGATTCATTGGCTTCAGTAAGTTTAAATTTTTTATAAATATTATTTAAATATTATATTACAATAAAAAAAGTGATATTTAATTTTTAATAAATTATTCATTTATTTTTCAGGTATTTCCTCGACTAATTGCTTTGAATTGTTTAGATATATGTGGTTTTGGACTTAGTCAACTATTACTCCAGTCGATAGGTGAAATGAAAAATTTGGCTTATCTAAACCTAATGTCTTGTTGGCCAAAAAATCATCCAATGTTTGATGGAAGAATCAGTATGTATCCAATTGGAAATTTAAAAAATCTTGAGAAGTTATATATTGATTGTGATTATGGTGTTAGAGATGATTTTTTGATTAATCTTTGTAATAATGCTATAAAATTAACGAATTTATGTATACCTGGCACAAATATAACTGATATTGGTATGAGTGCAATTGATAATTTAGAGCAATTAGAAGATTTCGATATTGGTTTGAGTTATGATGGTCCGCGATCAAAAAGAAACAAATTTATCACTGATGAATCAATTCAATGTTTATTTAATCAAAAATTGATCTCTTTGAATATATCAAATTGCATTAATATCACTGATGAAGCTGTATTTGAACTTGTTAAAAATTTACCAAATTTAAGATCTTTATTTATTAAAAATACAAAGGTAACTCAAGGAGCTGTCGAAAAAATACGTAAATCAACAAAACATCGTAAAGAACCACTAAGGGTGTATTAAACTATTGAAACTGGTAATTGATTTATTTCAAATCATCATAGTAGATCATCAAATAATGTTATCTCATAACAACAATAAGATATGTATTAATTTAAATATTTACTTGCAATTATAATTTATTTTTATTTATTTGTTTCTTGTTGTCCTTAATATAAATATAAATAAAAAAAATAAAATATTAACCCACAAATTTCATGACATAAAATTTGTTGGTTTTTAATTTTTTTTTTTTAATTTAAAAATCAAAAGACTATTTGATGATATTTATACTGTATATTTTTTTATAATTTTGAAAAAGTTGATATTTACTAATACTTGAAATTAATCAGAATGCCTAATTTTAATTGATTAAAATTGTTATAATGTCTTTTTGATTGTTATAATGTCTTTTTAAAAATTTATAAATCTCTAGTCTTATTTAAAAAACATAAAGTGTGAATTATTATTTTTCAATAAACACTCATGATCATATTGTTCAATGCATGAACATAAATAATAATTGTAAATAATATTACATTATTCAATTTATATTATAATTTATAAATTATTATATTATTAGTAGTTGTAATTTTTTCTTTATTTTTTTGTTTATATTTTTACTAGTACATATACTTAATGGATACTTAATGGAACATTTCTTAATATTAAAATATTGATATTACTATTTATGTAAGTGAAAATAAAATGAAGATATTTGAATAAATATAAACCAAAGATTTTATATATAATATAAATATTTATGGGTGCCAAACACTATAGTATTTGGTTTATTTTGATATAATTTTTATTAATAAAAAAAAAACACAAACACACAAACAAATTATCTATATTTTTTTATTTTTGGAAAAAAAAATTTTTATTTGAAAAATTTAGAAAACAAAAAAACAGCAAAAAAGAGTTGATTGTAGTCGCAAGCAGTATTACCAATTCCATATACATTCGTCACATATTACTATGTATATACTATATAGTTATTCAAATTAAAATACAGCAGTTCGGTTCAGTTCAGTTCAGTTAATTCAGAACAGCACAGTACTGCAGTTGAGCTGGGTGGACACAGTTGGACAACAAAATAAGGTTTTATAAATATAAGGTTACACACCACGTGGCAATCGACTTCATTCCTAAACTAACTTTTTGAACCGTCAATTATTTATACATTAGCTTCATTAGACAATTGTTCTTTCCTCAGTAAATTTTTCGAATTTATTATTTGACGGTATATGATATTTTTTTTTTAAGTTGACCGAAAATAAATTATGGAGATTAACCCAAGTGAGATGAATATGGAGACTGCAAATTTAAGTCCTACCGAATGGCTTGAAAAATTCATTATAATTTCGAAAGAAGAAGTAAGTTTTAAATTATATATACTATTTTTTTGCAGCTACTTTTATTGCTCATTGTTAATTAAATTAAATTAAATAATAAATTGATTTTTTTTCTCATATATAGCTTGAGTTATCAAAATCCTCAGATGGAGATGAAGATAAAGATGAAGGTATGATGATGATGATGATGATGATGATGATGATGATGATGATGATGGAGATAATAAAAATGACAAGAAACTAGAATCAAGGTCTGATTTGCGTATTATGATTCGCATGGCTCCTCTATTTGCTAGTCAACCACGACTCGAAAAAAGTAAGAAAATAACAACACTATATAATTTTTAATGATTTGTATTACTCTAAATATACTGATGAAAATATTTTATTAATTTTTCAGTATGTAAAGATAGGAAGAATGGGTTTCTTTCTACATGCTTTACAAAATATACATTTAATATCGAAGAAAATGATTCAGTTGATGAAATACATGAAAAAGCAAATGATCTAAAGTACCTAATTAATCTTGGTGGATTTAATTTAACAAGGCTAGATGTATCATGTTATCCTACTTCTCAAATAATGCCAATAATCACTGCTAATTGTCTAAATCTTGAGAAGCTTTTTTTAGGATTCAAAGAAATAATGAGTCAAGATTTTGAAAATTGTTTTTCTAATATGTCTCAACTTAAAAATCTAACGATTGAATGGCACTGTGAAAACTCAACTCTACCAATGACTTTAGCCAAGTCAATAGAACAAATTAGTGGAACCTTGAAAACGTTAGAACTTTTATGTATCTTGAAAGGAAATGATATTTTCTCACCCGATTCATTGGCTTCAGTAAGTTTAAATTTTTAATAAATATTATATTACAATAAAAAATTATTTAATTTTTAATAAATTATTTATTTATTTTTCAGGTATTTCCTCGACTAATTGCTTTGGATTGTTTACACATAAGGGGTTTTGGACTAAGTCAACTATTACTCCAGTCGATAGGTGAAATGAAAAATTTGGTCCATCTAAAATTACATCAGCGAAATAATTATCCAGTGTGGGATACAAGAGTCAATATGTATCCAATTGGGAATTTAAAAAATCTCGAGTCGTTACAGATTCGTTGTAATGATGGTGTTAGAGATGAATTTTTGATTAATCTTTGTAACAATGCTAAAAGATTGAAGTTATTATATATAACTGGCACACATATAACTGATATTGGTATGAGTGCAATTAATAATTTAGAACAATTAGAAGTTTTCAATCTTCTTTTGACTTTTTTGCGTCCGGGATTAATAACAAACGAATTTATCACTCATGAATCACTTCAATGTTTATTTAATCCAAATTTGAAATCCTTGGACATATCAAATTGCATTAAGATCACGGATAAAGGGGTATTTGAACTTCTTAAAAATTTACCAAAATTAAGATCTTTAAGCATTGAAAATACAAAGCTCACTAGTGGAGCTATCAGAAAAATATGGAACTTACCAAAACTTCGTAACGGACAACTAAATGTATTTTACCCCACTAAAACTGCTAATGTTTCAATCTAAAGCTGGAAATTAATCAATTTTTTAATATATATAACGAAAATTAGCATAGAATATGTATTAGTAACCCAACTGGCAGGGCCAAATGATAGGGTTCATCATCATAAAATAATTGACATTATTCATTTAACTTATAAAAAAGTAGACTTTTTTAATACTAATTTTTAACATAATAATCTTATGTTCATTTAACATTACGTTATACGTTGTTTTGGACTAAGTAATCTTCTTGGCTGAATAATTATCCAATATTGGATACAAGAGTCAATATGTATCCAATTGGGAATTTAAAAAATCTTGACAAGTTACATATTCGTTGTAATTATGGTGTTAGAGATTAATTTTTGATTAATTTTTGTAATAATGCTAAAAGATTAAGGGTTTTATATATAACTGGCACAAGTATAACTGATATTGGTATGAGTGCAATTAATAATTTAGAACAATTAGAAAATTTAAATTTTTGTTTAAATTATTTGGGTCCGCGATCAAAACAAAATGAATTTATCACTCATGAATCAATTCAATGTTTATTTAATCAAAAATTGAAATTCTTGGACCTTTCAAATTGCATTGAGATCACGGGTAAAGCGATATTTGAACTTGTTAAAAATTTACCAAATTTAAAATCTTTATGGATTCGAAATACAAAGGTAACTCGTGAAGCTATTGGAAAAATATGGAACTTAACAAAACATCGTAAAAAAATACTAGAGGTAATACTAACAATTGAAACTGGTAATTTTTTAATCTAAAGCTGGAAATTAATCAATTTTTCCATATATAGAACGACAATAAGCATAGAATATGTATTAGTAATTATTGTTCAATGCATGAATATAAATAATAATTGTAAATAATATTAAATTATTCAATTTACATTATAAAATCTTATATTATTAGTAGTTGTAATTTTTTCTTTTTTTTTTTTTGTTTATATTTCTACTAGCTAGTATATACTTAATATTATGGGAACATTTTTGAATATTAAAATATTGATATTATTATTTATATGTAAATGAAAATAAAATAAAAATATTTATCTGCCAAACAGCTGTACAGTATTTATAGTTTTTTTAAATTTAATTTTCATTAAAAAAAAAAAAAAACATAAACAAACAAACAATAAATTATCTATTTTTTTTTATTTTTAGAAAAAAAAAATTTTTATTTGAAAAATTCAGAAAGCAAAAAATAACAAAAAAGAGTAGATTGTAGTCACAAGCAGCGCGTACGTATTACCGATTCCATATACACACACGTCATATTACTACCAATTATAGTTATCCAAATTTAAGTACTGCAATTCGGTTTAGTTTAGACTTTAGTTGGTTCAGAGCAGCACAGTACTGTTGAACTAGTTGGACATAGTTGGACAGCAAAATAAATATAAGGTTTTATAAATATAAGGTTACACACCACGTGGCAATCGACTTCATTCCTAAACTTACTTTTTTAAGCCGTCAATTATTTATACATTAAATAATAAAATATAAAGACTAATCCAGGCAAGATAAATATGGAGATTGATTTAAGTCCTGCCGAATGGCTTGAAAAATTCACTGTAATTTCGAAAGAAGAAGTAAGTTTTGAATTATATATTATATTTTTGTAGCTATACTGTTATCGTTTATTGTTGAATAAATAAAATAATAAATTAATTTTTTTTTATATATAGCTTGAGTTATCAAAAAAATCCTTGGATGATATAGAACTAGATATAAGAGATAGATAGATGAAGATGATGATGAAGATGATGGTGAAGATGATGATGATCTTAGATAGAAGATTTGGATCTTGGTTTAAATTATGATGGTTCGCTATCAAAATATAATGATTTTATCACTGATGAATCAATTCAATGTTTATTCAATGAAAAATTGAGATCGCTGACTTTAACAAATTGCATTAACATTACTGATAAAGCTGTATTTAAACTTGTTAAAAATTTACCAAATTTAAGATGTTTACATATTAAAAATACAAAAATAACTCCTGGAGCTGTCGAAAAAATATTGGAAGATCGTGAAGATCTACTAATTTTGAAATGATCATAGTGGATCATCAAATAATGTTTTTTTTAGTCTAAATGTTTTTATCAAAATATATGTTAATGTTAATTTTGTTTTTTAAAATATTTAATTTATCAACTGTTTACTTATTCAATAAATAGACATTAAAAAAGCGAGAAAAATAAAAATGGACTGGATATTAATATTTACATTGGATTTGTTTTCTTTTTTTTTTCATATAATTACAATTAAAACCCCGTTGAAATATTTTCAAATAAATTGATTATTAATATTTTTAATATTATTATTAATAATTGTTATTATTATTTTTTTTTATTATAACAGTAAATATCATTATTAAATTTGTATATGACTCAAATCGTCGAAGGAACAAAGCTTCGTCCAGAGTTCATCCTAAGGCTAAATCATTCAATCATTTTTTATTAATATTATACACTTTTTATTTTGATTAATATCATTTTTTTTTTTTTTTAATCAATCAATCAATCAATTATTCATCTTTTTTTTTTAACAAAATACACAATTTTACAATTCACATTTATACAAATTGACGATACTTTTCAGCCTCTTGCTTTGTTTCTTTAATTTTTTAATATCGCTCTCTTTTTTTTTGCTCAACTGAATGGAATGAAGTTGAGCAATCCATGATCATTTTTTTTTTACACTTTGTTTTTTACGATTTTCGAGGGGGAATACAAATTGTAAAAATACAATTACTACAGTTTTTTTATTATTATTTCTTTTTTTGGTTTTATGTTAATACGTATTTTTTTTTAAATATATTTTAGTATTTTATTGATGAAAGTTTTATATGAAAAACGGGTGGCCCAATTGTGTCATGATAATCGATCTAAACGTGACCAATAATTTAACATGATCTTGAGAAGCAAAAACATGCCAAAATCAACTTTGATACCACCGTACCATACTCAAAAAATGAGTCATTAAATATAGTTCAAATGAAAAACAAGATGATAATAATAATAACGTTATAATATTTTTTTAGTTTTGTCCTATTATAAAAAAAGATATCTCTAAAATTAAAAAATTATATTTTTTATTCAAAATAGTACGTATGGGGCAGTATGAGGCAAGTAAGGATATTTTAAAAATAAATTTATTTTCTTAAAAAAAAAGTGGAAAAAATTGAACAAAAAAATTTATTTTATTCACAGGATTATAGAACAGGCAAAGAGGTATTTGATTCAATTCATAGTTCACCTTCTGTCCTTCCTGTTTTCCTAATATTTTAAAAATAATTTTATTTTCTTGAAAAAAAAATAGAAAAAATTAAAATAAAAAAATTCTGTTCGAAAAGGATTATAGAACAAGCAAAGAGGTATTTAATTCAAATTATAGTTTACCTCCTGTCTTTCCTGTTTTCCTAATATTTTAAAAATAACTTTATTTTCTTGAAAAAATAGTATATTGTGTATCAAGGGCGCAATGTGAGTGATTGTCGCCCTCACGAAGCACACACACAGATGATGCAGAGTCGACGGAGCACGTAGACGAGGGCGGCCGAAGGCCGACGCCGAGTCAAGTGCCCCGGAGACGAGGCATCATCTGTGTGTGTGCTGAGTGCGAGAGACCATCACTCACATAGCGCCCGCGTAACTCATACTATTTTTTGGCCGAGCGGGCGGGAAACACCCGTTTGTCGCCCGCAATGTGTAGGGCGACAAAGACATACTTTGCGCCACAAATTTAGGGCGACAAACGGGCAATTCCCGCCCGCTAGGCCAAAAAAATATTCAAATAAACATTCAATAATACCTTCTTCATCTATCTAAGTTGAATTTTTAAAAATTACTTCTTCAATTTTCGGTTAGCTTCATATTTTGAAAAAAAAATTTTACTGATCCGTATCAGAAACATAGAATGACGAAAGATGTATTCAATGTTTTTGAAAATTCACCTCCTCGATTTTATATTTGCTTGATACTTCGAAAAAAAAATTTCGATTTGTAATAGGAACAGAGAATGACTGAAAAGGTATTCGGTATTTCTAAAAATTTACCTCCTTGATTTTATATTTGCCTGATACTTAGAAAAAACATTTTGACTTGTATCAGAAACATATAATAAATAAAGAGGTATTCGGTACTTTCAGGGAATTACCTCCTCGATTTTATATTTGCCTGGTACTTTGGAAAAAAAAAATATCGATTTGTATCAGGAACATAGAATGACAAAAGAGGTATTCGGTATTTTTAAAAATTTACCTCCTCAATTATGTATTTGCCTGATACTTTTGAAAAAAAAAAAATCGATTTGTCTCAGGAGTATAGAAGGGGAAAGGAAGTATTTTTTGGGTCTCACCACGAAGCGCCATCTATTATTTGTTTTGGAACTTTAAGGTAACAACATTGAAAACTGATGGATAGAAAAATACTTTTTTATCAGGAGTATAGAAGAAGAAAAGAGGTATTCTTTGGGTCACACTACGAAGTGCCATCTATTATTTTTTTTTGGAACTATAGGGGGAAAACATTGAAAATTGATAGATGGAAAAATACTTTTCTATCAGGAGTATAGAAGAGTTTAGACTTTAGTTGGTTCAGTACAGCACAGCACTGTATGTTGGACTGGTTAGACACAGTTGGACTGCAACTACGGTTCTACAGAAATAAGGTTACACACCACGTGGCAATCAACTTCATCCCTCATCTAAATTATTTTAACCGTTAATTATTTACACATTAGCTTCGTTAGACAATTGTTGTTTCCACTAAATTTTTCGAATTTATTATTTGACGGTATAATATTTTTTTTTTTAAGTTGACCGAAAATAAATTATGGAGATTAATCCACGTGAGATGAATATGGAGACTGCAAATTTAAGTCCTACCGAATGGCTTAAAGAATTCATTAAAATTTCAAAAGAAGAAGTAAGTTTTGAATTATATATATATTATATTTTTGTACCTACTCTCAATGTTTATTGTTGATTTAATTAAATAATAAATTAATTTTTTTCTTATATACAGCTTGAGTTATCGGGAAAATCCTCAGATTATAGAGTAATAATATCTGGTATAGAACATCAAAAAAAACTAAAAGCACAGCGTGATTTACGTATGATTCGCATAGGTCCTCTATTTACTGGTCAACCACGATTTGAAAAAAGTAAAAAAATAACAACACTTAAATTCTTAATGATAAAAACAAAGTATTGTATTACTCTAAATATATTAATAAAAATATTTAATTAATTTTTCAGTATGCAAAGATTGGGATAACAGTTTTCTTCCTTCATGCTTTACAACATATTCATTTTATAAAAATGAAAATGATTCAGTGAACGAATTACATGAAAAAGGAAATGATCTAGAGTACCTAATTAATCTCTGTGGAACTAATTTAACTTGTTTAGATGTAATAGAATATCCTACTTCTCAAATAATGCCAATAATCAATGCTAATTGTCCAAATCTTGAGGAGCTTAATTTAGGATTCAAAGAAATAATGAGTCAAGATTTTGAAAATTGTTTTTCTAATATGTCTCACCTTAAAGATCTGACGATTGAATGGCAATGTAAAAACTCAACTCTACCAATGACTTTAGCCAAGTCATTAGAACAAGTTGGTGGAACATTGAAAATGTTATGTCTATTTTGTAGCTTAGAAGAAAATGATAGTTTCTCACCAGATTCATTGGCTTCCGTAAGTTTAAATTTTTAATAAATATTAGGTATATATACTACAATAAAAAATATTATTTCATTTTTAATAAATTATTTATTTATTTTTTAGGTTTTTCCTCGTCTAAATGCTTTATATTGTTTAGAAATGAGTTGTTTTGGAATAAGTCAACTATTAATCCAGTCGATAGGTGAAATAAAAAATTTGGCTGATCTAAGATTATACTCTTCTTGGTCGAAAAATCATCCAATGTTTGACACAAGAATCAATATGTATCCAATTGGGAATTTGAAAAATCTCGAGGCGTTATCTATTCGTTGTGATTATGGTATTGGAGATGAATTTTTAATTAATCTTTGTAATAATGCTTCAAAATTAACAAATTTATATATAACTGGCACAAATATAACTGATGTTGGTATGAGTGCAATTGATAATTTAGAACAATTAAGAGCTTTTAATCTTGGCTTGAGTTATGATGGCCCGCGATCAAAAATAACAAACGAATTTATTACCGATGAATCAATTGAATGTTTGTTTAATCACAAATTGATCTCCTTATGTATATCAGATTGCATAAATATCACTGATAAATCAGTAATGAAACTTGTTGAAAATTTACCAAGTTTAAGAAATTTATATATCAAAAATACAAAGGTAACTCAAAAAGCTGTCGAAAAAATACATAAATTAACAAAACATCGTAAAGAACTACTAAGTGTATGTATATAAAAATATTAAATGGTGATTGATTATTTTCAAATCATCATAGTGGAATCAAATAATGATTTTTTGTTTTTTTTTGGGTCTAGAGTTGGATAAATAAAGAAACTATTATATTAATTCAATAAACAACAATAAAAAATGTTTTAATTTAAATATTCACTTGCAATTAATATATATTTTTAGTTGGTATTCCTTGTCCTGAAAATAAATAAATAAATAAAATAAAAGTATATACCCAATGGAACATTTTTAAATATTAAAATATTGATATTATTATTTATAGGTATGTGAATGAAAATAAAATAAAAATATTTAAATAAACATAAACCAAAGATTTTATAATTTTAATATTTATGTGCCAAACAGCTGTATAGTATTTATAGTTTATTGTCATTTAATGTTCAGTAAAAAAAAAAAAAAAAAAAACAAAAACAA